>JAIPRL010003098.1:0-50616 GCA_025469235.1 Pemphigus obesinymphae | reverse complement strand
ACTGAGGCAGTAAGATTAGTAAGGGAAATGCATGTTGTTGGGAAAAGGGGGAGGGGAAGACCGAAAAAGAGATGGGGGGATGTAATGGCGAGTGATATGAGGAAGGTGGGAGTAAGTGAAGAAGATGCGGGAGAAAGAGTTAAGTGAAAGTGTAGGACCAGGGTGGCCGACCCCAAATAGTTGGGAGAGAAGGCGAAGGAGAAGAAGAAGAAGAAGAAGAAGAAATTTAAGTATGTTTATTATTAATTTGCATTTGTACTTAAATTTTGTTAAAGTGTTGAAAATTAATTTTTAAAAAAATAATGCTATATTTTTATAAACAAAAGAATGAAGAAAAAATTAAAAAAAAGATGCCAACGGGACGTAGTGTTCCCGAGCGGTCATCCATCCTAGTACTAATTATGCCCGACGTTGTTTAACTTCTGTGATCGGACGAAAACTGTGTACTACTTATATTTCAAATATAAAAAATGTTTATACTTTATATTAATAATATAAATATTGGAATGAATATTCGTAAATTTATTCCAAGAACAAATTACAAGGTTTTTTTTGTACATAATTCAAAAATACCGATATGTATTTAATATTTTAATGTATAGTTAATATTTTCAGCATCATAATTTACTGCCACCTATTATAAAAATAATCGATTTTTCATAATTATATACACATTCCTATATACCTACACCTAAACCAGGGTCTTAAGTAGGCCGTGCAAACATTTGCACAGGACCTCATATTTTTAGGGGCTTTGCGTAGTGACGTAACCTAGGGGAGAACTAAAGGTGCCATGATTCTCGCAAAGGCTGTATTTTTTTATATCTTAGTTTCTGATCATATTAACTATTAGGTATAATGAATGTGTTTTAATTTTGTATCTATATAAAATTTTGAGTAGAAGGAATATTCAGATAAAGAGCTTTCTGATATAAAATTCGTTTTAGTTAGTACATTAAAGACTTAAATTAATCAAAAAAAAAAAAATAGGGTATTTAACTATACTTATAACTTGTTGAAAAATTATAAATAAACTGTAGTAAGAATGCGGTACGTAGATTTGCTATGATATGTATGTAAAACAGAAACAACAAACGTGTGGGTAGCGTCCTCTTAAGGATACAGCAAATCCACAGAAAATGACCAAAAATGGTTATAATTCTGTAAACAATTCAGCCAAAACTTTTTCATTAACATCAAATATTACCAACTATATAGTACATTATTAACGTGATGAAAATCTCAAAACATTTTAACCACTTTCCAGAAATGTATAAAAAAATATTATTTTGTATACATATGTTATATAATTTTACAGATTTTAAGGAGTCCAGTAGGATTTTTTGGGAACAGATTTTTTTTGATGGTACCTTATATAGGTCATTTTTCGTTTACTAGTTTTCTTAAATGTAAAGAAAAACTGCAAAAATTTTACTAATTTTTCATAAGTTGAAATACAATATGATTCCAAACATTACTCTGCAGAATCGTTTCATGCTATCAAATTAAAAATAATAATAGTGACCCATATAGAATGATTAACCAAATTGTTTTTCATTATTGCTTACATAATATTAAAATTAAAGAAGTAGTAATTGACTGGAAATGTATAATTTGTTATTTAGGGATGAATTATCCTAATTTTCTCTTATAATATAATAAGGGTCCCTATTAATAACTGGCACCTCCATTGTACAAATCCTGGCTATGCTAGTGACCTCGCAGTTTTATTTTTAGAGATTATAAAAAGTTGATGAACAAAAGAAAAAAAATTGGCTATCAGCTAGTTTTTTGAGGGGAAATTTTTGGGAAGTATTTTCTAGGGCCCCCAAAGTTGTAGTTACGGTTCTATAAACATATTATATTTGTATATAGATATATTATCACTCTATAATATTTTAATATTTGATTCCGTTATTTCAAATTTAAGGGGTAAAAAAACCATTTTGTAATTTCATTTTTATTATTATTTTCAAATTTCATTAATTTTTATTGTTTGTTAATTATCTTCTACTATGACCAAATCACGCCATCCATTTAAATATATGAATATATATGCAGATATTTTTTGCAATATATAAGATACATTGTAATGGCAAATTAAGAAAAATGACAATTTCACAATTAAAAAATGTTAAAATACATTTTAATAGTAATCTATGTTAAGTTATATTATACCATATGAATCATTTAAAAAAAAAAAAAAATCAAGAACCAAAACAAAAAACTAAAGATGTCTGCGATATCGCCCAGCTCATAACTACAAAGTTTCATCTTAGTGCCATGAACAAACTTAAAAAAAAAAAAAACGCACTGTTCCGACATCGCGTATAGTATATTATCCAAAATGTTAATCTGGCTACAAATTATTACTTTGCGTTCGAGGGGGTCACCGCATATATCCTACACAACTGTGGATTTGATAATTCCATCTTTATACCTACTGTTCGACAGCTGTGTTTGGAAAGAACGATTTTCATTGTACGTGAACGCACATTCATTGCGTTCACGCGTTCATATTTGTGTACGTCATTCATTATTTTCAAATAGAACATGCGATTGAACAACAATTCATAGTGTTAGGGAATTTAAACGATTTTCAAGTCATTAAGAGTTACAATAAAATATATTAGTATTTTGCTACAAATCCTTTTAGATTTATAGGTGTTTAATTATACAAAAATATAATGGATACCCTGGTGGCTGATACCTATACAATTCCATTTCCACTGGCCACATAATGGCGTAATTGTTTCTATGAATCCGTAACGTATTTTGGTAAATACAAGAAAAACGTATATGACGTTTTTAATTATAAATTAATACAAATTAAGAGCATATGAATACGTTCAATTTCATAAAGAACGTTAACGAGTTCGATTTTCAAATTAACGTTCCGAACACTCATATTCGATTTCGTAATATATTATTGTATAATTTGTAGCGAGTGCGTGACACTATAGATATTGTAATACATTTTTGGAATGGGAGTTTGATTAGTCGGGTCGTACGCGAATAATTGATTATAATATACGGTTTTCGAGGATTGCGTCCCTTATCGTTTTGCCCGGACAAACTTTAAACGAGAAGATTTTCGTCCCGATTTCCGATGTGGGGTGCCATTTTTGTACAATTTTTTGTTGATCTACCGTTTTTCTAAGCGATTTATGAACATTTCGGTAGAAATATAGTTATGACGATTCGCTTTTTTTTTTTTTTTAATTTTCAAAATACGGTCACCGTATAAATATTATAATAAATTTTGTAGTTTAATTATGTTTCTATATAATATATCACAATGTAGCGCAATGTATATTATTGTATATTATTATATATATATATATATATATATATATCATGTATAGTAATGTAAATTTTCATGAAAATTTTTTTCAAAACCTTGAAAATTTTGAAAGTTTGACTGTAGAGTAATTATATTAGTATATATATATATGTTTGGCTGATATATACGTAGATAGATATATACCTATAAATAGATAAAAATACTACAGTCTCTTTGTTTCAATGTATAGTATAATTAAGTCTTAAAATAATAATAATAATAATAAAACATTTATACACACGCAAGACGTGATAACGACAATATATGTATATAAACATCATCCGGCCGGATATATATAGTGGTTATATAGTATCACCATAGAACACTACGAACAGTATGACCAATCATCATTGAAACCTCGCATAATTAATTTTTTTTTTTTTATTATATAAAAATAAAATTTTTCAAATTTTGACTATTGAAAATTTTCAGAAATATTCAGCGAAAAAAAAAATTCAAATGAAAATTTTCGAGCTCACATCTCTATATGTATATATATATAATATGATTTCCCCTGCGGACATTACAATATATTGTATTGACCGGAAGAATTTTGTGCGATAGGTACACTTACTGTTAGACCGTGCAGGGGATGGGCAACACGTTTGTCAAGGCAATAAAAACTAAAAAAGAAGAAAAAAATAAGACGGCGACGCAGCATTTTTCTTATCTTTTTCGCCGGTGGCGACCCCTTTTATAAACGTGTATATATATATATATATAATATGCCTATACAATATATAATATATATATATCGATCACCTGAAATTATCCTCGGGGGTCGTCGAACAGGTGACGTCGGAAGTGGCGGCTGTGCGCGTATACCTTCGGGGCGAAAGAATGCGGTGGCGCGGGCACATAGTGGATTCCGGGGGAGTGATTGGGGTGAGGAAACGCAAAATTGGCGTTCGAGCAGGGCCACGACTGCTGGTGCGGGCGGCGGAGTAGGGGACAGTGATGGCGGAGAGGGTGAATAATTTATGTGACTATATATACATATATACGCTCGCGCCCGGGAAATCAAACGGCACGGGGGGGAGGAAACCGGCAGGGTGGCGGTTAAAGGTTTCTGGTCCGGGGCCGCGACGCCACGTTATTTGGGGGAGGGCGAACGGCCGGGCGCACGCGTCACGCCGCCACACGCGCACCTAATGGTCCAAGTTTTCGGCGGGCGCGTAAATATACGGCGTTCGAGCGGCACTACGGTATTTTATACGGACAGAAAAAAAAAAAAAAATAGAAAACACCGAAAACGAATATTATATACAACGTTGTTGGGCGATAAAATCCCGGTAACAAGTGTGCCACGCCGATCTCGTCTGCAGTTCGGTACGACAATAAAAATATACTGTACGGCCGGGGCCGTGCACGATAACGATGATATCATATTTATAATATCGTGACATGTATACGTGCGCCATATTATATTTTTTCGTCGTGGACGACTCGCATAGGCACAAATCGCAGGGGGGGGGCTAAGGGGACCTAGCCCCCTAAATTTATAATATAGATATAATATACTTATAAAAACCATTGAGACTTTATGTTAAATTTTAAGACGGAGGGAGGCATATTCATAATGTATAAATAGTCAGGGCTAAAGCCCCTCCCCCCCCCCACTAAATTGAACCGATTTGCGCCTATGTGGACGAGTGCGAAACGTACGCGAATTCCAAATTCATCAAGCACTTTCGTGTTTGAATGTTCCAAAATCATGACCACATAATATATATATATATATATACTTATAGTCCGACTACATAATCCTGCAGGAGCTCGTCGTCTCTGATTTCCATTTGGCGTCCGCACACCACTCTCGACGGCTTCCATATCGTTCTCATAATATATTACGTATATATAGGCGATTTTTAGAAACTAAAACGAAAATCCTAACAATTTAAAAATGTTTATGATGCGCATTTTAAACGTCAATAACATAAACCGTGGTCCCATTTCTCAATATAATTATATATTTTGTAGTTGGTTTTTTTTTTTTTTTTTGTACAATATTTTTTGTATATTTGTTTTAAAAAAAAATTACTTCCGAATTTCTCATTTATAATAGCTGCAAAACATCGGAGAAAGATGAAACGAAATACAAATTATAAAGAACGGCATTAGGTTTAGGTATGTATACTGAATCAAATGTATCTGTGATTTCAATAAAAATATCCATTAATTTAATAATATGGTTGTTAATATACGTCCAATAAAATGTTTGTTGATTTACAAATAATACATTTGTTAATTTAACAGTAAAATAACAAAACGTATTATTGATTTAACAATGACTTGGGTAAAATTGTCCAATTGAATACAAATTTATTTGAACTAACAAATATATTTTGTTAATTCAATTATAAATATTTTGTGTTCATTTGTTTTATTCGTAGAACAAACGCCCACTTGTTAATCAAAATAGTCAATTTAAACAGAATATTTTATCAATTTGATAACATATTTTATTATCATAATAAAATCTGTATTAATTTTACAAATTATTTTTATTAAATTATAACTTATATGTTTTGTGAAATTTACAAGATAAATTTGTTATTATAAACACATTTTTTATTAATTTAACAATATATACATTAAAATAATAAAAATTGTATTATTTCAACAAATATTCGTTTGTTAAAATTTGATTAGGTATTCCATATTGTTAATTCTACGAAAGATATTTGGTGCAGTGTAGCGCCCTACGGAACTGTTTTTTTTTTTTTTTTTTTTTAATACATTTCAAGTTATATGTATAACTCAAAAAATATGTCAAAAAAAAAATCGGTTTATTATTTACAATATTTTTTTTTCATATTTCTAAGATATTTTCGAGTTATTAAAAACGAGAAATGCCAACATGAGTTTTTCATCGAAAATTGTTTTCGCTGACATTCTCTTAAAACTTATACATTCGACAACCAACTGATTAGAACTCTGATATAATTCCGATGTTATATATGGAACAAATTTATTTAATTTCCGATTTAATTATTCCTATATCCGTTCTATCCCATTCCAATCCGATTAAATGTATCGCAACCTTTACAAAAAAAATATGTCAGTTGAACTTAGACTATTTGAGTATATATTGAATATTTGTCGGACATTATCTTCACCGTTAAGATAAATTTGAACTTTTGAGCTGCTATCTTCACACTAGTTAAACTAGGTACCTAATATATATGTTAAAGATTGTTGACCATTTTCAAATCTTGTTCGATTTTATTTTAAGTATTAGGTAAGTAAATTAAAAATATGTACTACTATTTCGACAGGTAATAAGTAATAGAAATGCAAAATTTAAACTGTAAAAGAGATATTGTCTAACAAATTTTAATAAACTATTGTGCTACATTTAGTGTACATAAAAAGACAGCGTTAAAGTTCAAATATATTATTGACCTGCGAAAATAATATCCAAATGACCCTGTAAATAATAATTACAAAAATAATTGTTCCATTATTTAGTTGTTTTATAATGTTCGATGTACTTACATAATATTAATTATTTTAAAGTTCTATTTTTAAACAATAATTAATTTAATAGTTCATTTTTAAATTATTCAAGCTGTCAAGAAATAATATATAATTGGTTTGAAATAAAACCGTATATCTACTTTGAATTTTAGGTTTCTAAACATAAGTTTAGACACGTTAAATCCCTGTTGTGTCCGTCCATCTGTCCGTTTGTCTGTTCGTAGTACATATATTCGGATAATTTATTTTTCTAATTTATAATACTTAGATATATTGTAATAGATGTAATTAATTATACTTTCATATACACCATAGAGATGTGGAATTGACCGGTAAATTTTTTTTATATATATCATATATAGGTACCTAAATTTTTTTTTAAAGTGAATTTTGAAAATTAATTTAGTATGTTATTTCATAACCTAATTAACCATTGTTTTTGATAATTATTTAGTAATGTGTATGTATAAAAAAGAAAAATCTTTTTTTCATCTTTATTAACTACTCCTAAAATTCTTCATAGGAAAAGGATATTTTATTATACATTTTATAAGGCTAAATAAAAACTATTTCCCTAGTAAAAACATTAAAAATTAGAGGTCACTCGATTTTCAGTACAATAAAACAATATACCGAATAAAGAAACATCAGTAAAATGTACGTGTCTAATACTTACTTCATACTTTATAATTTCATATTTCATATTAAATTTAAGGAAAATATATAAGTATTTTTAATACTGTTTGTAAATAATAACAATAATAACATGCATTTTAATTACAGTTGAAGAACAGTTTGGCACTTTTACTGCGGCATTATATCAGAATTAGACATATAGTATTATATTGTATATATCACTGTACAAATAATATTATTCATTACTTATATGCATTTTTTTTATAAAAATTATAATTTTGAAATATTTGAATACGGGAATTTTGAATATTCGTTTTTCCGATTTTTTAATAATTCCCATCCCTAGTATGTACTATATAGTACATATACTTACAGTTACTATAGGGAAATAGTATTATTCATTTTATTTTATAATATTTTTAGTTTATTGTTTAAAATACGTTTAAAAACCAGAAATTTAATACACTCGCTATTACGTATAATAATTTCAGTTAGTCATTTCGACTTCAGATTTATTATAATTCCTACAGATAGTTAATGAGTCATCTCAGGTTATTTTAATATCTCTTTAATTATATGTCAAATAACATTGTGATGATTAATCTATTATTAATTATTATGCAACGAAGTAAAAATAATAATTAGGTATTCGACAATCGGTAAGTTTATACTATTAATATCATCTCATATTATATTCTTACTTTTATTTCATGTTTTGCCGAGTTGTTGATGTGCGTATAATAAAATTGTTTTATATATAAAATAGATATCGTGGACTTATTAGTAAGTAAACGTTCCACTTCATGATCCTATTGTTTAGAAGAGCGTTTTTCAGATTTGGAAGTCCATCATTTATTAATTTCGAATTTTTATCATTACACTTTTTTAAACATTATCAATATTATAAATTATTAGACATAAATGAACATCCCTAATTAAATTATTACAAAAAAAAATGTTCATTATTCATATTAAAAAGTAAAAACATTCTTTATAATATTATGCAAATAATTAATATTTATCAGAATTTTTGCCTTTTACTTTTAACTCAATTTATACCATGTACGTATAGGAACCTTATTTTTGAATTTTAAAATGCGCCTTTTCTTTTTTAGAACATTTATATCAAAAACATACTAATAATAATCTTTTCATACTATAATAAAAAAAAATACCCAAAACCTAAATAGGTAGTAGGTACACTATGTAAATTAAGTTTATAGAACCTATCCGATAAACATGTCTACTATATTAGAAATAGAAAACTTCTCTATAATATATATTACATATTATATATAATACGTTTTTAATTTGTTGTATTTTTTATTTCATATCATCAATTGTTATCATCTCTAGACAAGGCCGTATTTAGATTTTATTTTCGTAGGGGGGTCCAAAATAATTTTATAATTTCAGTACATATTAAATTTATGCTTTTGTCTATCATATAGCGATTTTCCGGATTTATAGATTTTGAAAACAGATTTGAATTTATCAATAAATTATCTTTTAATGGAATTATTAAAATTTTAAAATTTTTATAACCGATATTTTAATGTTTGGTGGACTAAAATTAATATAACTATAATTCAAGAAATAAATATTGAAAAGTAAAGAGTCGATCAATAATGGTTTTTTGTTTTTTTTTTTATCTTAGTATAAAACTCGTCACAGAGAACCACCTTGAAAATAAATTATTATTATTAAATTGTATTTAACACTATAAAATGACGATTACTTATTTTTGACGAGTTCAAAAGTTAATGATTTAAAAATCATCGAAATTTATATTATTTTTGACGATGATCGATTGATCATCATCGATGATTTTCGCATACCCATACCTGTATCCATTATTTCACATATAATCCGTATAAGTACGATTGTTTTGACATGTATATAGACAAGTATATATATATATATATATATTTTTTTTTTTTAAGTGTTATGGTTCATTAACCGATGGGTTATGATTAAATATATTGATATTTATGCTAATAGCTGCAATGGTTTACATACAAACTGCGATTTGTCAAATGTTGGAAAAATTTCGGAGGAGGTCTGTCGGAGCCCACAGGTGCCTTAGGTACGGCCTTGTCTCCGGATGCGGTATAATTTATTCCATAAAGAGCTTTTGCTTTGACTATATATATATAATATAATACATGTGTGTTGGCTGAAGTGCATATGAAATATTAGTTCGTAGCGTATTATATATTCACACACCGAGTCATGTAATCTTTACCGTACACTCGTAATTAACCATATAGTAATATACTCAGCTTATACGGCACTCAGGTGATATTGGCAATGGAACCAATGGAAATAACAAATGATATTAATTCAACGAGGATTGTTATTTGCCTATACGATGTACCCGCAAAGACGTTTAAGGTCGGATATAATATATATTGTATAACGCGTGGGTCGTATACTATAAGTTTTACCGTCAAATTGTTCACCCGATATAAAGCTGGTAGGTCCCTGTATATAAAAATATCTCGCATTTGACCCCACCGTACAATGATAACGATTGTATTATATTTATGGAAACGTCTCAAAACTCATTGACATATTTTATGAACAATGGACACAAACCCGAATCTGTAATCAATTTTGAATACACCTACAGTTAATATATTATAATAATATATTAGTATCTACTTATATATATATATTTAGACAATATTTTGAAAATTTAAAAAGGACGGCGAAAAATAGGTCATTCGATTATACCTATAAGTGTTTTAATTTTTTAAAAATCACATTTTGAAGATTATTACAGATATTCTTGTACCTCCCCGTTTTCTTGAACTGAATTTCCCTTTGATATGTGTATATATATATATTGGTACAAATTATAACACAATAATGGATTTTTTTATATGTATATTTTTGGCATTTAATTTAGTATTTTATAATCGTATAATTTTTCTCACATCCAGTACTCGGAGCTATAATAGTGCAAAGTTATACACGTTTACAAGATTTATTGGTCAATAAAGAAATAAAGGCATAAAATGCGTAACCGCATAATCTCCGCGGGGCAATCACGGGTAAAAGGAATACAGTTGCAGATACAGTCCAAAATTTCTTCCGAGTCGATTGTTTATGTTTAGGAACGGAAACGGTTTGATGGCGGAGAGATAAATATTCTCAACGTGCAAATCGTTTTGTGTAGAGATTGTGGTCCATATTGAGGCTGTTCTATATACCATTAAATACCTGCTAAAAGACTACTTGCAATTATTTTCAAAATATGTACAACGTGAAAATTCCGTAAAACGAAATCCGCTAGATATTGAAGCGTTTTAGCTTTTCAAGTAATTCCAATGAATATAATATATAATATGTATATGTTTAGTGTAATATTTAATGTTGATACACGAAAACTGTCAACTTATTAGACATTACGGTACAGAAGTAAACTTTAAACATGAAAATTAACGTCCCAAAAATCAGATAATTAAAAAGAGATTTAATTTAATGATCCCGAAATAATTGTGAATCTTAAACTACCTTATTAAACCGTTTAACGTAAAAACATGTTGTTTTTCAGGAGGAGAAACAAATTTGATATATATATATATATATGTATAAATCTCGATCATTTTGGAAATTGATTTTTAAAATCAAAATTTTTTAAATCATTTGGTATCATCAACTTCTTATTGTTCATGCTAATAAATATATGTGTATACATCGTGTTCATATTTAGTATCTAAATCTTACAATATAGAAATAACAATTTGGAAAATAAAATATTTATATTTTTCAATAACTTCTTATAATGATATATTTATAAAAAATGAAAATTAAAAAAAACCTGTTAAAAAACTAAAACCCAAAGGATGATTACACAGCTCTATCTATATAACGATAGTAATTTATAATTTTGGAAGTACCAAAACTTATAATTTATATAATCTATAATACCTATACACAGAAAGATTTCATTATAATTTATAAATTAGACATAAGTACTTCTTAAACGAACGTTGATGAAGAAATTAGGGATAACATATATTTATAAAATAGTTTTAATTAAAAACTTTAGGTTTTAGATAAATGTTTTATAAACTTTTGATTAAATAATAATTAATAAATATTTTAATATTTGATTTATATTCACTATAACTTATAAAGTAGTGAATTAAATTGAAGAATTTCAAAACTGTGTAAATATAAACCGTTGAATTCTACCTTTACAAAAAAATAAAACATATTATAACTTATAAGTATTCGATTTAATGGATTTTATAATGGCATTTTATTTTACAAAAGAGGCTTTTAATACGATTAAAACTTTTATTTTTATCGCACATACTTAGGATAATATATTAAATAAATAAACGCGAAGTAACGGAATATACAGAATAAAATGTATACAATATACATATATAATATATATTATGTTATTGATTATATGGCATGAAAAAAATCTTACGGGTTCAAACCACAACGGCAATATGTTGTGCAGGAAAAACGAGTTATCCGGTTTTGGCACTGAATATTTAATTTGGCCGATGTTAATGAATTTTATGGTGAAAAGGTGCGGCCTAGCTATAAGGCGAATTCGGAATTATATGTATTTTTAACGATTGTGCAATGTGAAAATTTTTCATTGTATTATATAATTCAATTGTACATGGACGGTACACGAAGTCACGGAGTTAGGCAGAATTAAAAATCGATTTCAAAGGATTTTGATTTTAAACAACTTTTTGTTTTGAGGATTTTTGGTTTTAACTTAATAGTAAATTTAAACAGAAACAATACTAATACCTATATGACTGGTAAACAGATATTTCATATATAATCTAGAGTGATCATACTTGTACTTAAAAGATTCGATAATGGAACCAAAATAGTGACTTTCAAAAATGATAAATAAAGGAAGAAAGTTATTTGCATAAATTCCCCCTCTCCCTCACAAATCGAAATTTACTGTCAAAAAAAATAATAATAATAATAATAAAAATTATATAAAAAAAAATTCTAGGAAAAAACGAGACCATATATTTTACGACATAAAATACGGGACAATTTATTTTCAGAATTATATACATCTAAGATCCGAAAAAAAATTTTCATATAATTTTTATTGCAATTTTCATAGAACGCCTTTAAAATGGCAGCGGGTGAATTTATTAATATTATACATTTATTTATTTTTGTTATCTATTATATATTCACTTTGCTACTAAACTGCAAACGCTTTTGTGTTAATTTAACTTCGTATTTATTTGAGTTAATAATTTCTATAAACTATTGCCATTTTTGGATATTGCGTTTAGTGCAGTCTTTGATCATTAAATATTTAAAAACGTGTGTGTAATAATTGTGTATGACCGATTTGGATTCTTCGGATACTTTTACTTGCGAACTCTGGCCTAGTCATTATTGCATGCATAACGACTCGAGTCCGTAAGTACGCAAATCGACATGGAAATTGCGCAGTTCGATGACGTGATAGAATAGAATTTTTTTTTTTTTCTGCTATGAACGCTTTTTCAACGAAATGAAACGACGGACGACAATGGGTCTAGGTCGGCCTCGATAAGAGTTCCCTCTGTGGATAGGTACTGTATCAGTTGAACGGACCGGAAAGAATTCGCTGTCGTAAAACAATCGAAATGCGCGTCACGTTATTTCAAAATAATAATAATTAATATTGTTATTAATACTATATTACGCATAATTATTATATTATTGTTATGTTATCGACATGTGTGTGAGAAACAAAAGATCACATCGTCATAAAATATAATGTGATACACTTTATCGTTTAAATCGTGGTCAACTTTTATGATTTTTTTTTTTTTTTACTACATAACTTTTTTTTTTTTAATATCGTTTTAAAATTAAAGTTTACGATATTTTCGTTGCAATATGGTTTTGAAGGTTTTACGTTTTAAACGAAAATGAATTTTTATTATATTTATTACATAATTTGTAGTATATTTTGAAATTTTGATACACAAATACCGGAAGTCAAAAATTAATTTTATATTATATGTTGAAAGATTAGTAATACACAGAAAATTGCGGTAACGTGCACAGTATAAAAATATATATAGGTACTCAGTTTTTTTTTTTTATAAGATGGCTATAAATAAAAATCGTACATATCATAATATAATAAACTCATAACCTATAAATTAATCTATATAAAATTAATTTTAAATGTTTTGCAAAAATTGTCTATTATAATATTATATACGGATTTACTAAGAACGTGATTTAGACGATCATTCTATGGTTAATACTCGTAGGTACGTCATAAATACATGTGTGTTAAATACGTTTTAACTAAATATACTAACTATTTTTTCATATTTATATACCAGATACCTATATAGGAGGGTATTTCTATTATCGTGTTCACTGAATTTTATCTGTGAATATTTATATTTTTTTTTGTAAACCTGATATCATTATATACGTCAGTATATATTTTTATACTATTATTTTATACTTACTATTATTTATCCTTAATATTTTTTAGGTTTTATAATTTTTTAAATGGAAATCTATATTTCTATTAAATATTACACGCAACATATTTTTCTTAAAATATTGATGTATCCATTTCGAAAATTGAACCAACGGTTAATTATTTATTAATATTCAAAGTTTAGAAGAGCAGAATAAGAATGTGGGGTCATATACTCGTAAAACGTATTTTTCGTTACTCCACATCACATATCTTATCAAGCTTTAAAGTTTAAATACTTAATGCTTATAAATAATACTCTGTTGGATTAATAATATTCAAAATTTATACATCAACATTTTCAGAAAAATATTCTACGTCTCAATAATTATAATACAAAAATATAAAATCTAAACAATAGATAAATAAAAGCAATAACAAGGATAAAATAATAATAATATATTCTAATTTGTTATAAAATAAACTAGGCAGGGATAAATAAGTATTTTAAGTTTATGAAAAATAAAATTTTTAAAAATGATAAATATTAACATAGGAAATTAAGTAAAAACGATAAAAGAAGCATACTGTACCTACCTGTATAGATATAATATAAAAGGATATGGCAAAAAGATCTCCCGCATTTTGTTGGTATCAAACAAGTAATCTAAAAACCGTTTTCAGTGTCAAAGTATCTAAGTATAATACCGTTATTATTTCCTCTAATTTTAAAATCGATATCACAAGTTATGGCGGAGTCCTTCATTACTAAATCTCATTCATAGGCAGATTTTTCTGAATCAATGACAACCTAACCCAACTGTGCGTTCACGGGATTTTCCTAGCATAACGTATATTTTATCCCTCGAGGATACCTCAAAAATAAAGTATATTCAGAGTTCAGGCACCCACTGACAAATCTAGAAGCTCTTAACTTTCTTAACTTTGTCTAGAAATCTCTAACCGTGTATAAACTTTTAGAAATTATCATGAAAACAGAAAAACTATAGGCAAATAAAGTCTTTGTAGAATTGTACAATTGACCTAACTTTCTCTTAAGTGCGTATGATAATTTGTACGATTTATTTCTATAATTTATCTCCAATACCTTTGTCAAATACAACTGTCCTTTTAAAAATTCATATGATTTACTTTTTATTTGTACCTATATTTTAAACTATTGGGTTGTATATTTTGGTCAGTTAATGGTTTAAGCCAGGATTCAAGTCCTATATACATATAATCTTTGAAAATATATTTTTTTTTTATATTAGGTACAATATACATATAACTACATAAGTATATATTTTAATACATATACTTTTGATATATTATTATGACATATTCAAGTATTATATTATACATTATTGTGTTATAATTGTTTTTCATGTTCCTTTACACGCATATTTGGACATTTTAATGCATACGTTTGATACGCGTTTAAGCAAGTTTTTATTACATATTTGTCTTATATACAGTAAAAAAAAAATCAAAAAAATCCGTGTTCTGATAATAACAATATTTTATTTGACCGATGTATAGTATAAAGGACGTGCACGTGTTGTGGCATTGGGATTTTGGTTAATTTTGAAATTACCGTGCAGACACGCGCGTGTGAGACCTATGGGGAAAAACGGCACCGGGTGCGGACGTGATGCGAACTTGCACCGTCAGACCGGGTGAACGGACGACGATATTATTCAAACATAAACTTTGAAAAGTCGAAAAACAAATAAACAGCCTAAACTCTAATATATTTACGTCCGATTCCAAGTACTTTTTAGTTTTATTATTATATCACTCTGCACAAAGTCACAACATACTAATCCTTTTATCAAATATGTAGTTGGTGTACCCAATAAGTATTGAACAAATATAATTAGGGCTGAAAACTCACTAAATACCTTATGAATACATTTAATCCCATCCCCGCCAAATGAAATGCCTTAAAAACGCAATATCTAACAACAACAATATATACCTAACCTAACCTAACCTGGTATACCGATTTATCGAAATGTCTGAAAAAAAACCACTTGAAAATAACAATTCTTAGCAAAATGTAAATTCTGACATTGTAACGGAATCATCATAATTAATAAACATTAACATATTGGAAAATCTATTATACTATTTACTTAAGTGTACTTACGAATTATAAGTGAATATTTTTAAATTTAAAATACGTGTATTTAAGAGTATAAAAATGGAATAGTATGGAATATATATATATATGTTATTTAATTATGAGAATTCGTGATTTTATCGTTTCTGTATTCCTTCCGCGCATTTTTGCTGCATTATACGTTTCATCGAGATAAGCCCCGAGGAATTTATATTAATAATTACATTATTTTATAATATATATATATGTGTGTGTGTTGATGTATATATATATATATATATTTTTTTTTTTTCGTACTAAAGACGAGAAACGTCCAGTTATTGGATTAGACCTTAACTGCATTCCGTATAATCTCAGCGAGTACGTTTGAAATTAATAATACAATACCGCAGCCATCGTCGATGAGATGAGAAAGGGGAAAATACGTAAAAGGATGTGCAAGAAGTCCCAAAGAAATGTTTACGAATTAAGAAAACCAAACGTTTTTGAGTTTTGAAATTATACGGTACATTGAATACGGTACTATACATATAACATATAAGTACTATCGTATATCCAAGTCAGAATTAATAATAATTACGATATTATGAGGTCCGAACTAATATTTCTTCGTGAGACGGTAGAGATTATATGATTAAAGCAAAAATAACCCCGTGAACCATATACGTTTTGGTTGATACACAAAAATATATAGGTAATGCACTACATTGAAATTACCAACTGTAATATATATATATATATATTATATATGGTCTTTAGTTTTACAAACTAAAATTTTATTTCATTTAAAAAACCCAATGGTGCACGAAATCATGATTTTTTTCGACACAATATATTATGTAGCTGCTATGTATAGGTATGTGTGTAATTACACTGAACCCGAATTAAATCGAACGAATAAATAATTAAACAAATAACGAGTTTTTAGACGCTGTGAGTGAAAAAACAATTTAAATCGCGTTCGTCAAAATTTTAGTATGTAAAAAAATACATACAATATTCCATTTCATCGCATTGTATCCTATTGTGGTAAAAACTATACTAACGTCGGTATATACTCGTATATTATCCGTATAACTATAAAATGTGTTCGAGATAACTGGAAAACCTATATATAGGTCCCCTAGTAAATCTTAACATTGGGTTATATTTTAATTTTGTGCATATGATGTATAATAGTATATATAAATAAAATTTATATAAAAAAATTGTTACACGCTGTTTATCACATACTATATGTTTTGTTTATCGGTTGTTTGAAATCATTATTTTTATAGTAAAAGTAAAAGAAATTTTTTTTTAAATATTGAACATTTTGGAAACATTACCTACTTTAAAAAAAATCTAGCTTTAAGTACTTAAATTTGGAACGTGCAAAATACTATATTTATATTCAATCGTAGAGTTTTTCCTAAAACAATACTGTACGTTTTTATAGTAACATATAGGTTATCACATTATGATCGAATGTGTTGAAAATTATACCGCGGGGAACATTTTAAATTTCCAGTATGGGGGTACAATTTAAAGTATAGATATAATCGAACACAAATATTTATATTTGTAGATAATGGTAAGAAATTACATAAAAAGTCCTCAAGTTTTTATTGTGCTTTTTTATGTAGTAAAAGATATAAAATACACATTTTTTTTATGTTTTTTAATTTAGGAACTTTTAAATGTACGCTTGCTCAGTATACCTAAATGTTTTTTTTTAAATGACGGCCCCTGTTGTTTTGACATAAGAATGGAATATTTGTGAGTAAATTTGATGTAAAAAATTTACCCAGTTAGGTATATAGTCGTTTAAAATTTGAAGGAAATATATTTTTCAAATTTGAAACGGTTATAATTTGATTGATTTTTGGTTTAGGCACAAATATTTTTGTAGTAATTCGAACCATAAATGGTGCATCAAAAATAATTTTAAAATATTACCCTATCCAAATCCTGTGTCCTAATTGTTTTAAACTTTAAAAACCATATTTTTTTTAAAATTAATTTCTGTATTCAATAAATTATAATAATAATAATAATAACTTGGTTTATTTTGGGATGGATAAATACAACAAAATTACTATAAAAAACTTCATTCTGCATAAATTTTATGTCAATATAGGGGTTGCTATTTAAGGAAAATAAATTTTACTGCCAATCCATAAGACCATAAATCAAAAGAATGAAAATTACAAATCATATCAAAAAGTGTGTAATTAGTTGTAGGTATATTCAGTTGTCTCGAACATACACTGAATATATATATATATATATATATTATATACATGATTGGGCGGGCAGTAATTAGTTATATTAAAGTGACGTTTCAATTTTAAAATGTACTAACCCATTCCAGTTGTTATTGTAACATTATGTTAAAAAATACGTGGTAACTAAATTTACATTTAAACAATAATTGGATAATGTTATTTATATTATAATTTTTAAATATTGAAATATTTAATATATCTAATGAACGTTAATATAAAAATGAGTTTTTTTACATCGATATATGAAACTAGTAGTAAGAAAACAAATTAGGAAAGCCCACTGCAACCGTGCTCAATACTCAATACTATTCTAAACGTATAGGTTAAATAGTAATCTAAATATATAAAACAAAACGAATAATGTCTATATATATATATATATATCTAGTAACCAAATCAACAATATTCCTCGTAAATATATAATATTTATTAACATTATTATAAAACGAATGATATCTATTTCCCTTGTGCAGGGCGAGAATTCTTGGGGCCTGGTGGAATATATATTTGCGGGCCTGATATAATAGACAAGTAAAAAAATAGTAAATGAGCAAAAAAATAAAGTATTTCACTATTTCCGCTGGGTCTTTATAGCGTAAATATTGATTCCATTTCAAAAAAAGAAAATAAGCAAACAAAAAAAAAAGTTCTTATTCAAAAATTACTCAATAAATCATCTATTTTCTAAAATTTTACAGGACCTTGTAAACGGGGGGCCTGGTGCTGGGACACGTTTCACCCTTCCCTTGTGCCGGCACTGTCCGTACCCTAAAAATATTCAAACTATAATAATTTCAAATTTTCAATAGTATTTGTCTTAATTTAATTTCTTAAGCACGTTATACTCTACCGATTTTCGTGACTGATTTATAGTTTTTTATGTCCGATTATTCTCTGTTGGCATGATTTAAACCGTGGAATAAAGCAAATGCGAAATATATGGAGGGTTAACATTTCTGGTAATATCTGAATAAAAACCTCGTAGTCGCATGTTAACAATCGGATTTCCATAAATGTACGTAATTTATGATGAAAATGTCGTTATAATGAGAAAATAAAAATAAAAATCCTATACACCCGAAAAATATAAAATAAAATCGTATACTCGAACGTTGAAATAATACATGAAATGGATTTGAATACAATAAAACGATCGCATCACTTCGAAGTTAAATATAATACATAAAGTCCTTGGAATTCACTATACCCTTATACCATTAACCTTATATTCCTATAATATAGGATGAGTCTTTTAACACTAATGAATAAACTCTTATTATTTGAAAATAATTATGAATCTTTGAGTACAACTTTAACAAATAATATAACAAAAAAAAAAAAAAAAAAACCGCTTACAAAAATAGCTCAAGTGGATGTTAAAAAGTAGGTTTTTGATGGGTTCAGAAAACATTTGAAAATTTTCCAGTTGGATACATCTAAAGTTCCAATACTGACAATGTTTGTATACATTTAGAAAATGTGTACTCTAGTCTGTTTTAACACATTAAATAACAATAGGTACATTATTTCATTTCAATAAAAACGCTGATCCGGGCATGTCAGCTAAGCCTCCTTTTCTCATAACTATGGTCTTATTATAATTTATGATAATTATGATCTACATATACGAGTATGTTTACATATTTGTATTTTTGGTATTTCGTTCATATTTATTTTTCCAAATACGTATAGTCTCCAGACGTAAAAATCAATTAATTTAGCTGATCGAGGAAATCGTAGTTTCACTACATTGTTATATCACTCCGGCCACAAGATTATGTGAAATTGTGCACTACACATACATATTATATGATATTAAAATATACTTAGTACATTACGACCGAAATTGAACATTGCGATCAATATATATATGATAATATTGTATTCTAATATTAAATTCCAGCAGGCATACACGTGTAGCACAATGTCCATTATAGACGGGCAATAGTGCGCATTTAATCGTACAATTAAACCTCGTTATATGCGGTATAATGCACTTTGTGGCAAATATATCTGAATGAAATCAAATTGAATAAAATTTTAAAATTTTCGAATTATATATTCACATTACACTTAATTTCGAATATCAATGAAACCACGGATTTTGGAAAATTTGTTTTAAAGCATTGGAATCCAACTTCAAATCATCTATATATTATATATATATATATATATCTAATATTTAAATATTAATACTTTTATTTGCATAAATTCACTTCGCTCGGAATCCAAAAACGTATTTTGTTACAAAATTTGTTATAAAATTAATAATTTGAATACAAAAATTACAAGTTAAAAATTTGGTTTTGAACGGTTTAAGGAACTATTTATTTACAATGACATTGTAGGTATTCGTTTTTTCTCTATTTTATTCTTATTAAAAATGAAGTTTAAGCAAATCAATAGATTATATTTTATGATTTATAATAGTTTTATTACTTCTTATTATTAATATTATATATTAAAATATTATGATTTTGTGAAAATGTGATATGACCAGGGTTGTAATAATAATTTTTTTTTTTTTTTTAAAGAATAAAAAAATAAACGTTTAGTTTGGAGTTTTAAACGTTGTTTTATGATATTATTTTACACGTTTTAAATATATTATTTTTTGTTTTAAACTATTTTTAAAAATATGAATTATTTAGCAAGTAATCAATAATTGATGAACCATATATTCTGCAAGGTAACAGGAACATAATCCAAAGAAAAAATAAGTCCACCAAAAATACTTAAGTATAAATCCAGAGGAAAAACCCCAAATTTAAAAATGCATACTTATGGGGAAAAAAAAGGTTAAACTATACAATATTATAGCCTATAATAATATTTTTTTAATGGCGAACTTTATTAATGGGCAATAAAATATGAAATTTATTAATAAGTACCTATATATAGTGTATAGGTAGGCACATTATTAATATATATTCAACATTAAAATTTAAAGTATACGTATTACTATTTATATAATTTAAACATTACTTGTATTCTGGTTTTGGTAAGAAAGTATTGTTGAAGTTTTTGTTGTTTGATTTTATTATTACTTATTACCATGATTATTATGAAAAAACATATCGCTTATAATGCTTATATTATAGAATTTTTGTAGTTCAGTTGTGAATCCAAAAATTTTTATAGGGGAGGCTTAACTAATGTTGTCTAAAATTATATCTACATATCTACATAACATATTATAAGTATATACTCTTTTTTGGAATTAGGATAGAGCGCACAACCTCTTCATCCCTCCCTAGGATACGTGCCTATTGTAATCTAAATTAAAAGTAAGAGTATATTATAACAATATAAAATTTTTTTATATTTATAATAATATTAACAAAGTATCACATAAAAACTTCATATTTTCGGTGTATAATAATATTGTTCAGTGATAAATAATAATATCATACTATTATGACCAATGTCTTATAAGTAGTAGGTATCAATTATATTTATAATCAATAGAATGATAATTGTGGTCGATATCGATATTAATCGAAAAAAAAATCTTTTAGTCCGTGGTTTATACCTCTGATACCGTGAATATACCACAGTCTTACCACAGTAGCCAGGGGGCTGAGGGACTGTAACTCCCCTCCTCCCAGTTTTTGGAAAAATTATGTTTCAAAGACTGTTTTTTGCTTTTTATCTTGTAAAATGTACAACCCCTGTCTCAAATAAAAATTTCTTTCTACGCCACTGACTTGTCACAAGTCTTCTAAGATAGAATCACAAAGTGTATATAGCTTATTAAAATATTTATTAAATAATATTAACATTATGTACTAAATATTTTATGTAGGTATACCTAGTAGAAGGTATATATATACCTTCTACTCCAAAAATAATATATAAAACCAATTATTCAATATTTCATGTAGGTACCTACATTTGATTTGAAAATGTTTTATAATATAGATTTTTTTTAATCGTTGTTTTAAACTAATGTTTTTTTCTGACGTTTAAAAAAAATATTTTTAACATAATACAACCCTGGATACGACTGAAGTTTATTATTATTATTAAAAATTTCAATTTTATGAAAAATACTTCTCAAAAGTTTTAAAAATATTAAAATACTATAGTATTCGAATAGATAGCTACTTTACGTAGAATATGTATACCTAATGTATAAATATGGAATATGATTTTTTGAAAATTTAAACATTTCAAACACTCCTAATAAAAAAGGCGATTACAGTTGTATACAGTCAAATTTAAATATACATAATTGAAAAACCGATAGATTTATCCGGACCGACCAAAAAGAGCTTGGGAAGGATCTAACTATCGTATTTACTCCTACTGTACACATTTAATGTATTGTTTCGCAATAAATATGTATGTTTTTGTAAATAAATAAAACAGACGATTATGTAACAAGACTAAACAGAAAAAAAAAAAAAACAAAAAATATGAAATAATAACGTTATAATAGTATCACGATTGGAGTGCCGTCCATAACCGAACACCTCCTAAGTATAAATATGGCTGGACTCATTTGCTGGGCAATTATTACACGAATATTGCGTGCTGGAAACAATTTCTTTCGGACGCACTGCGTTAAAAGTAATAATTTATCCGGCCACGGGTTAAAATTGTATTAGTCTCCCTATTTTTTATTTATGGTTGCATTAAAGTAACGGCGATAAATAACCGATTTTAAAATTACAGGACGAAAAACATTTTAGTGCTTTGCGGTTGCAAAAGAAACATTATGCGGTATACCTATAGGTTACGTATAGAGGTACGACCACACGATGAGACTCTCGGAGGTCAGTGAAAAACGATAATATTTTTAATGGGTGGACTGACGGAAAATGAGAAAAACGTCAACGCCGAATTCTGTACAATGTTATATCCTCATAATAATCCTACTACTAAAATTTTCTCAAATAAACGAATAACAATGATAATAGGAAATAAAATAGATAAAATAGATAGTAATATGTGGTGGGTGGGTGTAAGTGATGAGAATGCGGGAAATCGAGTTAAGTGGAAGTGCAGGATTAGGGTGGCTAACCCAAATAGTCGGGAAAGCAAGCGACGGAGAAGGAAAAGAATAATAGAAAATGAAATTATTATTTTTTTTTTTTATAATTTCCATAGAAGAGAGTTCTTGAAGATAATAGCGGTCCAAGAATAAAATATATTGTGTTACAAACGCACTCAATGAGGGCTCATCGCCAAAATAGCGCGTAACAAAAATAGCGATGACAAAACAGCAAAATGACAAAAAGGGCGAATGATAAAACCAGGGAATTTTTTTTTACATTTTTAGAACACTTCATTTTGTAAAAATGTTTGCTGTAAATGTGAATTATAATATTTAATTTAATTTTAATTTTAATTATAATCATTTTTAACAATTTGATATTTGGTCATATAAATAACTATAATGTAAGAAAAACGATATAGAAGAAATGTTAATGGGTGACATACGTAAATACATGATTGAAATTGAATAAAAATGAACCTAGTTAAAACGGTTTAAATTTTAGATTTATAGTAATTCATAAAACCAGATCAGTATACCTTTAATTACAATTTAAATTATTAGTTCCAGAATAATAAATTATTATTTTTTGCGTTAGAATTTAATTTGATTTATTACTTTATATAAATAAAATATGTTATTTTTGCAAACGAAACGAAAATTAAATTCGAATATTTTTATATATTATAACATTTATAACTATCGAAAAAATTGAAAATAATAGGATAGTAATGTAGATTTTGTTATAATATATTATATTAGTATTCCTTATGAATACTTATCAATTTTAAAAATTATTTTTGCATAAACGAAATATCCATTTAAAGCTAAATGAATCATCGAAATATTGCAAATCGTTTAATTTGATTAATAATCGTAATATAATAATAATAATATAATATACTATATTTAAATACATAATATTTTCGCTATTTTTGTAATTGCTGTTTTCGTTCCGCTATTTTGTTGTTATACCCGATTGTGGTCAAATGAATAGTCACGAATTTTTCTTAGAGAAATAGTTATAACTGCAAAGATTCGCTCCGAGCAGATTAGCTATGGTTTGGAAATGTACGGAGATTAAGCTCAACATGTACAAAAAAATTCTAAATTGGAGATGAAGAATAATTATTGGCAAAGGTACAACACGTGCAGTTCATTTGGCCCAAGTTATGACGTTATATGTGAAACCCGATCAAGGGTTCAAAAACATTAAATTGGATAATACTGATATTAATGTCACCGGTGCGGTAAATATATCGAACAAAATTCAATCGATCATATTAAATAATATTACAAATGTCTTTAAATAATTAAATAATGATTTCTGTTTAACATAACCTCAAAAAGACGTGTATTGAAATTTGAAAGCACACCTGCGCTTTCGTAATTTCAATAACCGCTTGTAATTTAAGAAAATGTATATCTGTCACCAGGCGCTCAGAAGAACTAGATGGATTATACAAAGAGTTTTAAAATGTTAAAAGTAGAATATTACAAGGATATCATCACATTGCACTGAGAAAAAATCAAAAGTATGTATGTAATGCAACGATGAATGGTCTCCAATGCTGACTTATAAAATAATGTTCTAATGTTTATGATAAAATGTTTTATCTTCTCTAATATCTCAATATTATTATTCCTCTTATACACTACATATATATTATTAAATGTGATTTAATTTTTAAAATTTCCTGAGAATTCCCAATAATCTCGGATTTCGTGGAGATATTGGAATATATTTTATTATACCGAACTGTCGAATGTTGTGTATTTTGCCCTTAGGGGGCGGTAAGCGTTGCATTATTTTATCAGTTCTATTGTTGAAGCCTGAAGGCTTTATTAACATTTCCCTACTTTATTTTGTACTTGTCTTATAACAGGAACCAATTTACTTTTTTGATTATATTTTTAAACGTCGATTTTTATGGGTTTCCAGTTGCCAAACGGCCCTGTTTTAAATTATACAGTAATCGACTATTATTACGAGAAATAGTTGATTCTAATCGTTAGGTACTTCGACTAGGTTTTTGCTCGTAGCTGCACGTTTATATACTCATCTTCATTTCAAAATCGACTACTAGTTTAGGTTAGATATATCTAAGGTATATCTCGAATAAGAAATTATATTTACGAATAAATAACACGGCATTAGAAATGCCATCGGCTGAATGCGAATTCACTATACCTATACGTTTTTATTATGTCGTTTTAAAAACGTAAATATACAGGGAGAATATATTATCGACATTTCAGCAGTCTAAAAGTACATACTACATATATATATATATATATATATATATATATACCTATACAACGTTATTCACTGTAACGCAGCTATCTATTGAAGTGATGTGAAATCATCGGAATGTATTAACGTCAAGAAAAGGAAAAAAATAAGTTTTCAGAGGGAAAATGTTCGATTGTATAACAGTATATATATAATATATACAATATACATACGATAATGTAGATTCTTTCATATGGAGTGTAGAAAAATCTGCATTGAAAATTTTTTAACAAATACCTGTCGTATTTTTGTGATAAAAATCGTGTAGCTGAAATCATTAAAATCAAACGAAATACAATCGACGCAGACCAATTGCGCACCTGAGATCTTTTTTTAAAGTTCATATAAACGTCATAACAGTGCACACGATAATATTGATAATATTATATTGAAATATTGAATGCAACCAAGATAGCTTCTAACAATATAGAATATTCATCAAACGTTATTGTAATATATAATAATAATAATAATAATAATAATAATAATAATAATAGGTTTTAAACCAGCTGTTATATGTACATATATACATATAGGGTGGCAAAAGTACCATTTTCATTTTTTTTTTTCTTTATTTGAAATAAACAATTAATTCAAGAAACGCACAAAAGTTTGTGAGTTACGAATATCGTACATACATGAAGTAGTTGTTTATGAAACAACTTATTTTAAATTTAATTTTAGATATTTTTTAAAATTTACATTAATTTATGTTATACGTATATGTATATGTTACGTAAATAATATTATTTATTTTGCAGAAGATTACAACACCGGCCACTTCCTTTTCAGTTTGCACGGTGGGGATTTTCCGGCAGAGTTAGAATAGAAAGATCCTTTATTAGGGATGACTTTGAAGATACCTATAATAAAATCGTATATAGAAGATAGAATTATTGAAGCTGTTCTTCAATAGTTTTCACGAAACAAAGAGACAGATTGTAGATTGACGGTTAAGCGTTGTGTTTGAATTTTTCGCCGTGTCCCATAGTTGCAGTCTATAAGTCCAGATATGTTTAAGAAGAGTTTTATAAATTAAAAGTTTGGTTTTTAGGTTGGTTTAGTTATTTTTAATTAATAGTGGAATTTAGTAAATTTAAAATTTGTTTTATGCTACACAAGATTCACGTATTACCAATGACATAATACCACTCAGGGTCGAGGGTTGACATAAAGATTAAAAGTAATCGACCGGTACTTGACAAAATCCGGTATGATCTATCGATCTTGATCATTAATCTATATGGAATAAATCCCGTTCCCAAGTGGAAACCGAGTAAATAGATTATGTCCTGACCACACCATTAGTCCACTCCATCAATCGAAAAAGCCAGTGCGTCCAATAAACTGGACTGTATAGTATACCCTTTAAGTCCCTATAGTTAGTCACTTTATCATGCTCAAATAATATTACATAGGTTGTAACCGCACGATATACATTATACAACCGACAATTATTTTGAAATTAATTCATCAGGTCAATTGGTAGACTGAAATTATATTTTGCATTATATTTCATTATGGTTTTGAATTTTACGAATTATGTTAACCCTCAATATCGGTAACATTGAATCACATATTATATTTATAACCTATTGAATTTCGAATATTAAAATAATAAAACAAATTGTTAAAAAAAAACATTTCATCCACAAAATATATTTTCTGTAACATACATTTTATTATATTATGTGTAAAACCATTATTAAAATGTATAAAAGGAATATAAATCAATAAACAAATTGCCAACAATAGATATGGAAAAAAAAAAATATTTGTTATAAAACTATGTTATACGTAGGTAGTTATTTCGTCAAAATGTAGCCAAACGATTTTAAAATAATGGGAATATTTAAATATTTCATAAATCTTTTACAACACCATAGAAGTCTTATATGTACCTACTTAATTTTACATAATTCTTTTTTTTTAAACCAAAAAGGTTAACTTTTACATTGTATTTCTTATTCTTATGCTTACAGCTGTGTACTCTAACATTTGACTAAATTCCAAAATTATAAATATTTGCGAATTCCACCTGCAACGATAGACTGTTTAATATAATCTATCTATATACATAAAACAGTTTGTTTCACATGGGACTATGGGAGGTATTACAAAAAAAAAAAAAAAAAACATTTAAAGTACCTATATACTTAAACATATTTTCAAGTGAAATAAGTATTTTAAATTAAAAACCGAAAATACGAATATTAATAATTAATGTGAAAGTATTAACTTTTCAAGAGTTTTGAGCCTTATAAATATTATATAATTTAAGTCTAGAGGTGGGTTTGACCCTGTGAGTATATCCTTTGATATAGGTACTCGAGACAATTTTGAAACGTTCAGTCAAAATGATATTACATTCAACTTGTTAAAACATTTTAAATAAAGGTTAAAACAGAATTAAATAACAAACGGCACTTACATAAACATAAAAAACATAAAAAAAAATATATACATTTTTTTATGTGTGTTTGTACCTAAGTCCTCTTCCTTCTTCGGAAAATGATATTTATACTAATGTAATTTCTCAGGTGCTTTAATATTACTGCTATTCGGAATATTTGTAGATACCTGCGTTAATCCAATCTCGCATTATATAATTTTTATTATTTTATAGGAAAAATTAAAATAATTTTTATTATATTTTATTACAATCAAAAGTGAATGTTATAATATTTAGACATATGAACAACCGAGTAGCAATAATTATATGCACAAAATAATGGTTTGGACATTACTACAATAACAATAATAATTATAATAACTCTCATTTAGTACTTACTTACTTAGTAAATTCGGCAATTGTTGTAACTTTTATATAGAGAGGATTTTAAGGGTAAGACATTCTGTTGTTTTTTCACCTTTAGTAGTATTAATTTTATTGGTTTTACAATATAATATAGGTACATATTTTTTTTTTTTTAGTAATTCACCCCTTATGTAAAAACATTTTAACAGTATTTTTCATTTTATTTTTTTAATAAAATTAATTTTTAACACAATACGATCTTTACGAACTTTTCAGTAGATAATGTATATCAGTTGTTATATATTAAATTTAGATTAGTATAAAATTCATAGATATTAACCTCATAAACGAAGTATTTTTAGGTTCCATTAAATAATATTAACCTTGGACTATAGGTCTAAATATACCGCATTACCAACATAGAATTAATTTTGGTATATTATATATTTATGTGTATTTGTAAAACCTGACCTCACTAAAACTTAAAGGACTAAGACAGAACCGTATTGAATTAACATAATGCAATCATCTGGAATAATCTCGAATGACATGTAAACTGGACCACGAAGAGCAAATACTGTCATCGATACTGAAATAAGTACTAATTCAATATTACTTAATAATGTCAACAGAATATTTTACATAATTCTTATTTAAATTTATCCACATTGTTTGTCTCGTCATTAACAATCCAGGGACGATACCATAATATTTTAGACAGACATTGCCGGCCCAACTATATCAGCTGAAAAATTATATTCAACATTTATAATTGAATTACGACATGAAATGTATAGGTAGGTATTTTAATTTGTGGCTCCGTCGCGGACTTAGTATTAAATGTTTGAGTTTTTAAAATTATTCAAGAACGCGTTTTTAAAGTTTGGATGTTCATATAACTTTTTCACTTATTCCATCGAAAGAAAACTGATATTTAAATGTTGATAAAGTTTCATTTGCATAAACGGTATCAATTATTAGTTAGAATTTATAATCACTAACTTTCTATTTACGCAATAATATATGTTAAAAGCAATTTATTCAAAAAAAGTTTCATGAGTAGAACCTTTACTTAAATAACTGTAATATCATTGGTAATGTATGTTATCGAAGATTTTTTTTTATACGTACTATAACAACATTTTCGGTATAATTTGGTTATATCACTGGTCATGTCTAATGCAAATAAAATGAATAAGTTACCAATAATTTTCATTAGATAGTATCTTTTTTACTTTTTTCGGCTCATTCGATAATATTCGCACTTAGGCGGATTTCATTTTTGAATAATTACCGAAATGTTCCTTTCTTTTTTGAGGACATTTATATGTAAAAAAAAAAAAAATGCATTTAGAACTTTTTCATACTAAGCCCACGGTATACGTACTATGTTATTTATTTACCAACATAAACTATTTATAACCTATATGGCTATATGGGATATGCGAGTAATTTAACATACGACATATATACGAGCAAACCGTAAAAGTGATAATATATTACGATAATGAACTTGAAAGGAATAGCTTAATATCAGCTCGTCGTGCACGCATACGTCATATATATTATTTATATTTCGAATTCCAACACGCGAGTTGATTTCTTGGCCAATTTATATTTTAATCATCTCTCGGAGGGCTTTGCGCGGGTATCGATTCAGAGGGCATTACACGATATATTGAGGAGATCATCAGTGGCTTTTTGTCAAATCGTAAATTTTACGCTCGATATTAATATAACGTTGGCTTCGTCGTTAGATTGATCAAATTATTTAGGACGTGTTACATGCAGCTATTGTACATTAGCTCGTGTATTAAATTCAATATGATATAATCATAAAGTGTATATAATGGTCTCCGTTTCTCCCTGGAATACACCAACGACGTATATGAACCTCCGTAATATTACATTTCACGTATCCATGAAAACCGTTTAATTTTGATAAATACTAATATAATACTATCAATTTGTCAATTCTTAAAATAAAACTAGGTAATCTATTGTTATGTATATTTATACTATAAATTTGTCGAATATCGCAACGATTAGACTGTGATAAAATTGTTATTATATAATATATCGTACGGGAAATATGGCTAGATTCGTGTATATAATATATACTATATATTATAGGTATATTTAATAATATCATATGTGCAAACACGTGGACTTTCCTATAAAGTTATAAAGTTATATTAATAATGTTTATCAGCCGTTGACAACAGTGTATTTCGAATATTTAACATATTTGATATTAATTTTACCTATATATTTCAGTAAAAACAAATAAACTTACAACGATGATATTCTATAATAGTATAGGTAATTCAAATTTACAGGAGACATTGTGTATTTGTCTTCATATATGATATGTGAAAATTAATAAATACATATAAATCAAAAGTATACATAGATGTATTATAAATTATTATTTTCATATAAAAGACTTAGAAAAATATTTTCTAACATAATTTTAATATGTGTATGTCAATAGCATCGTTTTGCATACCTATACTGCAGTGGTCAATTTATAGAATCTAATTTTCAAGCATAAAATCGATGTGATTTTCATAATTTATTAAAATTTTTATAGTCGATCAATGTTCAGTCCAACATGTAACAATGACATCATGAGATCATGACATGTCATTTCGAGTACCTATATTCCAATTTAAATTAACCTAAACTAACGGCTAACTTTAGTTATATTTAGTGTTCTTTATTTATAAGGATTTATTAAACAACAAACATCATAATGTTATATATATACGCATAAAAAATATATATATATTAAATATAATAACTGGAAATACATTTAATATATTGATATAGGTAATAAAAATGACTGATTTTTATTAACATTAGTTAAAAATTATTTTTAAAGTTTTTAACTATTACATTTTTTTTTTATTGACTAATTAACTTAATTAGTTTACGTTTTAATTATATTAATTAAAGTTTTACACTTGATTTTTTATAATCACCTAGTTAAGTCGAAGGTTAATAACTTTCTTGAGTTCGCGTTTCCGCCAAAATTCAAATACAATATAATGAGTTATAAGTAAGCCTCAGAACTTAATACTCTTAAAAAGTTATAAATATGCATGCATTTATTGTCTTAAAAAAGTACAAATATGCATTTATTATTTTACATAAATATATTTAAGTAGGTATATAAATACAAATATTTTATAAAACAACAAATAGTAAAGCCCAGAGTCAATATTGTTAAATGTTAGGTTACTATAATTAATTTTATGTAGGTACCGTACATACGACGACCAAAATAACCATAGAATAACAATAATCAATATCTTCCCATTATTAAATATTTTTCTATATAATAAATATGAGTTTTTAAATATAATTAATATTAAAAACATTGTTTTTTATATCAAATAGGTATTTGAAAAACACGATACAGTGATAATTCTCAAATTAATGTATAAATATTTTTTAATTTTGTTATCAATAATCATTAAATACGCTTAAAAAAGTTGTAAAATTAAGAAATATGCTCTTAAAACTAAAAAATAACTAAATATGCAAAAATAAGTACTATAAACTTTGGATATTTTTTTTGTAGTATCATATAAAACTAATTTCTAGTTTACTTGGCAATAAATCTAATAACCACAAAAAACAGGTAAATATAACAACTTCCGAGTCCCAGTCATAAGTAATTATTTTAAAATATGTAAGTACTATTAATACTTAAAATGGTCAAATGTGGTTGGATAATTTTTTCTCAAGTAGGTATACCTATTAATTTTTATCTAAAAGACTTTGGGATCATTTAGGTTAAGTTCTTTCGTCCAATATTTAATAAATATAATAAAAAAAGATATATTTTCATAACTATACGTGAAAGAAAAATGTAGAAAATAAAATTATAATGTTACCTATTTATTATATACTATTATGAGATATATTTCTAGTATTAGATTTGGCTTATTTCGAAGAATTTTGCATAGGTATATAAATATTTTGATTTTACCAACGAACATTTTATTCGTGACCGATTATTTTATATGTGTATTTAATATTATATAGTATTTAATTGTGGTTTTTTTTTAAAACTGTAAACTGTTATTATAAAATATTTTTTGAATTCTCTGTGACCAGTGTCGTTCTAAAACAGATTTAGAAAATGCCGTATCATTGTTTCGTGCGTACATTTGTGATATTTTAACTGAACAAAATAATGATAATATTATAGGTACATGTACATTGTATATATATATTATTTACCTTAAAAATCGCGTGTAAAACGCACTGTAAAGGGTTACGTATGTATGTAATAAATAAATACAATATATAATAGACAAATAAATAAATACGAACGCAAAATATTTAATTGTCGAACTTTTAAAATAATTGTAATAAGTAGGTATTCGTTTCAAAATAGAACAACAATTATAATCAGGAAAAAATATTTTTAAATATCATTCTTTTGATTTACACCGCCGAATCTAAAAAACGTCATTTTAAAAATTCGAGAGAGGTTATATCTTTTTATCTGAAAGTAAAATAATATTTTTGAGTAAAATATACCTACCGCAAACACCAGAGATAGCTCCGAGATATGTTTAAAGTTTGGCGTTCAACTCGCACATTATTTCGTCATTTAAACTTCACGTGTCTCAAAATCATGCAATTATCGTATAATCGTCGTGATATTTGTAGTTTCGTAGAAACAATCTCGTCGCCGGATGTGAATTTGACACCGGAAACTTTAGAAAGTTTAAATGTCCGCCTGTTACCGTGGTATAAGTAGGTATGTATATTGTATATATTATTATTATTATTATTACCGACGTACAATACAACGTGTGATTTCACATGATAATATTATAATCACATATGCAATTTCGACAATCGTCAAATATCCACAAGTTTCCTGCTCACATAATATATATATATTCACATTGTTTTCAAGTTTTATTTTATACATTTTCTAAAAATTTTGCATAAACAATTTTAGGTACATTTATAATTTATACCAATCTATATAATATGGATAAATATTAGTAAAATAAGTATAGGTGCCCTTAAAAAAAATAATAACCATTAAAAACAGAAAAAAATAGAAAAATTTTCATGGAAAAAAAACATTTATAATTTAATTATAATTATTATTAATCAATGCTTTAATACCGTGTAAAACACTGTAATATTATCAAACAATTATTGTAAGTATTTAGTAATATTTTTTAAATTTATATATTTGATAATGATAAAGATATATACATTATTATACATATATATCTATATATAGTTAAAAAACCCAGACAGTAGGCGATGGAATTATGATTTACGATAGCACTTCGTTCGTCGGATATGTAAGTGGTGGTTCAATTTTATTTCAGAAAAATATAAATATGAAGAAATTGTCGAAAATATAACATTATTTTATCTCCTTGTTTATTACTTTTTTTTACTTGTAAATACCTAAGTACCTATTTCAATTTTTATTGTCAATGTATAAAAATGTCGAATATTGAACCAACCATTTAATATCTTAATATATATAATTTTAAAAAACTGTTAAAAAGCTAGTGTAGAAGCAACAGGGGACCAATTTCTTAAACTTCCAAATACCTACGCTATTATTGTTACCATATAGGTACTTCCTTCTTACTTAAAATACTCTTCTATACATAAGATACTGTTCGACATCCGATATTTATAATATAAAAATATTAAGAAAAATATTTTACTACAGATATGAAGTGTAAAAGTAGACGGATGTACCTATGTTCTTATTTAAAACTATTAAAAAAATTCATTATTATTAGGATAAAACAATTTTAAAAATTTTTCTTACTTTTTTCTAAAAGTGTCGTCAAATTATACTTGCAAGCTTAAAAAATATTAATAAACACGAAAATTTATTGAGAAAATTAATATTTTATGTTAAAATAAGACATAACAATTGAATCAATTAGAACATTTTAATTAACAAAATTATTTTGAAAAATATAGCATCTTGACTTAATAGTCTTAGACACAATATACTCTATTACTTATATAGGTACTTATAATGTTTTTTTAGCAATAAAATCATTAAAAAAAAAAAAAAAAAAATACTTTTACTAAATTATAATGATTTAAAAACTAAATCCAAAATTATTAAATTAAATATTCTGTGGTAATTTGATTTTTTATAATAGGTATTTATATATTTGACGATTAATACGCTCATCGTCAGTAACAATTGCTTTTTTAAACGTTTTAGAACAATATTTATTTTTAAAAATTGGATTAAGTAATTAGTAAATTAAGTATTTCACATTTTTAAATATAATGTGAATAAATATTTTAACCAAATATTCTAAATGAATAATTTTCGAGGATTAAAGAAAATAAAACTATTAATCTAAAGGGCTTACTGCGATAAAGTTCTAATTTATTATATGAATAAGCTATAATTACGGACGCATAATTGGTTAAAAAACGTTTAATCAATTTCCTTAATATACGCTCACGCAACATAAGACAATAATAACTGATGTGACTTTAAATAAAATAATTTATTATTCGTTTTAATAAATTGTTTTATAGAATATCTCGAAAAAAAAAACGAATAAATCAACATTATTTTAAAATATGTTTTGTTTTAATTCAGTTTAAGTTGATTCGCAAAAGGTTTCGGGTCGGATTATTGTATATATTGCACCTTAAGTCGGTGCACACATGATCCCTAAACTTAATAATTTTTAACTTGTGACAATTAGTACATTTTTAAAAACAATGATAAATTCAAGTAAATACTTTTTTAATATTAGGTTTTTCAAAATTTACATTGTTAATCAAAAAAAAAAAAAATTTCAAAATTTCAATCATTCATAATATTTTTTTTCGTCAGTCTAGGTTTATATGTAATATTTTGTACTACAATACATATATTCATTTTTAAGTAGGATTATTTATATTTTGTCATTTATATAATATCTATCTTTATATTATTTTTTGAATTATATTTTAACATAGTTAATGTTATTGTAAAAAGTGCTTCAGTAAATAATACTGAATATTTTGATTATAGTTTTTTTAACGTATTTTTACTAAATATTTGATCGTTAGAGCTATATTTTTAAATCAACTTACGACGCAGTCACGATATATATATTTTTTTAATTTAGTATTAATTATATCAAATACTTAACCAATCAATAATCATTTACGTTATAATACTTTTTAGTTTGATAGTTACACCTTGTACACAATAACTATCCGATAAAAACAATTAATAATAAAAAATAGTTCTACGCCCAACTGAATTGTATTTGGATAGTATTGAAATAGCTAAGCGATTGCTTCTTATCCTTGGCCATATTTAACCAATTTAAATATTTATATTATCAAATAATAAAAATTAAATGTGTATGGCAAAATTTGGTTCCATTACAATTATACTATTATACCATTTTTGGCCATTAGTGGCCATAACTAGAACAAATTCCTAATATTATATTATGTTCCTAAATTATTTACAACTCAATTTTACTCCAATTTCAAACAATATTAAATTTAAAACTATAGTTATAGTATTTCAATATTTTTTCACCAAATTATAGGCTACTACCATGTGCCATTGGGTATTGATAAATCCAGTCGTTAATAAATGTATTTCAACTAATAATAACGAAAGTGTTAATTTTATTTAAAAAAAAAAAAAAAAAAAAAACACCGGTAGTTTTTATAATATAACTTTGAACTTAAATAAACAAATTTGAAATAGGTTTTCTCATTACAATCTACAATATGTAAGCTGTAATATTTAATCATAATTATTATCGAGTGTGAAATTGGTCATTATTGTTTTTTTTTTATTTTAATTAAATATTTTTTATTTAATTTATTATTTATATTTAAATCACTATTGCTTCCTATCATCACGTTCAGAATCTAAAATCGTAAAACATAAAATTGCCATTACATGAAAAATATTCACCGTTTCCAAAAACGTTTTTAGTGTAAAAAAATTCATAGAGCTGAATAGAAAAAAGTAACGAATTTGATGAGGCTGTAATAAAAAACATTCGTAAAGTGCATTTTAGGGATCGAGCGCGATCCCTCAAATTCCTGTTATAATGGTGTCACCGGAAAATTTTTTAGGCAAATTACTTTTTGTGGGTGGTGGAAGATAATATACTTTCTCTGCCATGAAGGTATGACCACGCCTATGGATATTATAGTACCTGTAAACATTATAATACTGAATTCGGAATTATATAGGTACAATATAATTTATGTAAATTCATTGTCTGTTACATTATATACAAAACAAACGTGTTTTTTTTTTTTCGTTTAACGTACTGTTATTTTAGTAAATACAATTCAAGCACACTGTAAACCGGGCAGTTTTTTTCACCATTTTTATATTATTTGCACGGCGTTAAGCATTTTAAAAGTACACCAATGAATTATATATATATATATATATATATATATTGTATTCAAAGGACCTAGTAAAATCGTCGTGGAGTGAGCACGTCCGTTCGCATTAATTTTTTCTTCGCACCCCGAGTCCAAAAAACCTCTTCGTCCGCCGCGCGCCGACCTTTTAACCCCGAGTATATATGATCTCTTGATCCAACGGCTCGACGCAGCGTCGGCCCTAAAACGGTTCGCACGACAAATCCCCCGGAGATTCGCTCTCGGAAGGGGGTTTTATTTTTGTTTATTTAAAATTTAATCTCAAAAACAAAATGAACCATGCCCAATAAACGTATACCAAGTGATTCGGCATCTTGCGCTGGAAATTTATTAAAAGTCAAAATTAACTATTTTTATAAACAACTATTACATTATTAAAAAACAATTAAACTGTGGAGAATTTAAGTAAAATAATTACAGAAAGTATAATTATATATTATATAATATAATAGGTACTATAGTTACAGGAAATGAATTTTTCTTCAAAAATAACTGTTTATATCTATTCACAAAAATGGAATTTTTATTTACTTAGTTTTTTTTTATTATAAGTTACTATATATCACTAACTATCTTGTAGACAATTAAGTACAATTGTTTGTATATTTTTAATATTATATTCATTTTTTACTATCCATTACCTATTATAGATAATATCTTCTAGTAATTTTATTTGAAAATTAAGTAAAAACAAAATAATGACTATATTATAATGTATCTAAAGGAATTTTCACTGTAACTGCAAGATTTATGAATAATTTAAGAATTTTGTGTACTTATATATATATATATTACATATAGTACGTATAATCTATGTTTAAATTATTGTTTGATCTACGAAATAAGATATATTGTATGATAGTTTGTGATTTTCCCATTGTGATATCAGTGAATGCATGTATTAACAATAGATTGACAATGATGAGTATTATTTTATTTTATATAATATGTGTTCAAATTTTCAATATTCATATTTGTTGACTGAAAATAAAATGATGTCAATTATCATAATAGGTAATGTTAGGTGATAAAAAAAAACTTTATGTACCTAGTAATTTTTTCAACTTTTTTTTTACAAATTTATATATAACGTTGTTATTACACACAGAAATCTTTCACGATGTAGCCAGTGATCAAAAAAATTAGAAAGAGATCCGAAATTGTTAAAATATAGTAAAATTATTAATATTTATATAGTGGGTATATATGTATTATGTAGTACCGGACCGGGCTAGAAAAAATTTTTGAATCAATAATAATAATAATAATAATAAAAATAATAATAATAACATTTTTGAGATTTTTTTTTATTCGGGCCAGGCTTAATGATAAATAATCGAGCCGGGTATTTTTAAAACAAAAAGTTTTCGTTTAAAGTCGGGTAAATTTTGACATTTTATTGTCTTGACAGGGTCTTATGGAAAGTGCTTGTTTCGGACCGGACCGGACCGGGAGTTTATGAGAAGTGATCGGGCCAAAAAAACTCGTGCCGTGCAGGTCTCTAGTATGTAAGTACCAGCTTAGCCTAGGCGTTTCAAATAAAACTATAATATGGAACTGCCGGTGATACATTTATGTATTTATATATCACCGGCAGCTCTATAATAGTTGTGTTTCAAATACCTAATACCTAAAGTACATATTACACAGATATTGATAATTTTACTTCAGCTATATTTTTAAAATTTCGGACTTCCCACAAACTTCTAAAATTTACCACTGGCTACATTGCAAAAGATTTCCGCGTGCAATAACAATGCAACCTATATACTTATATTGTTGAATACCATCTCGTATTAATATACATACTATATATTATGCCATATAACGACGGTAAGAACGTAGTGCATTATAGAAGTACATTATTGGAGTAACTTAATGGACGTATGGCATATAATATGTAATATAGCTGTAGTACACTGCTGGAAAATGGCTGTAAGACCGTTTTTGACGATAATAAGTAATAACGTATACATGCATTTTCCTTAAAATGGAGTCGTCTCCTCCCAGTCGTGAAAATATTGTCGTGTAATTTAATTCAATTATTTTTCGAGTCAATTTGAACGTCTCTACAAAACCGTGAGACTTTGTGATTTTGTTAGTAGATACTATATAAAGTCACTTTAAGTTTTTATACTGCGTCTATATATTATAATATTATGCACATAGTATAGAAATCAGTATGCAATTCTTGAGAAATGGACGAAAACAAAATAATAAGAGTGCAGAAAACTGTATAAGATGAATATAAATAACACAAGTAATTAAAATCGATAAAATACAGTAATTCGGATTTTTAAATAATTGATATTGCTACTGAATTTCGAAAAACAAATTGTATTATAATTATTATCAAATTTCAATATAGGGCAAATATCCTAATAGGGATAACTATGTTTGCAGCGAAATTTCGATATTTTCTCTCTCGAAAATCAACCGGAACTCTATTAAGTGTATGTTATGTTATTACACAAATAATATATAATATAATATGCTATATCAACGGCAATTCCGTGTACGGAAAATCTATTTAATGGAATTTGTCACTGTTGTTTTCGTTTTTAGCGTTTGCGTCTAATACAGAGTACCTACTCGGGGGAATTTAACTTTACTGTAAATCGAATTACAATTAGGTGTTTCTCGAAAGTACTCGACAGCACTCAAAATTACTTTCAAGTACTTAGTACCTACGTTTTAGATTTCATTAATCTGCTAAAATGTTCACTGAGAATGTTTTAAAATGACACGTCTTTCGAATATTAAACAGACTATACAGTTTATTTTATATACTTTTATATATCTTTTAACTCTATCACTTAAGTATGTATATATAACTATTAGGAGTGAGTTATATGTAATTGATGTTTTTTTTACTAATTTTGAATTATACTTTAGTTCTACTACTTAGAGATCGTCAATAATTTTATTTTTATTGTATATTCAAAAGTGAAGGTCAATTCTCGAAATAAACATCGATCTGAAGAACATAGAAATTAATACCTCAAATTTCTAAAGAAATGTATAATTTTTTTGTATTGATGGCCTTTTTTACCTTATTTACGTGAACCCCCGCCTCCCGTAAATCATAAATATATTTTTCGGGATGGTCCAATTAAGTGATCTATGGCATCTAATAACCTAATACCCCCCAAAAAAAGTCATTAACTCAATTTTGGACCCCCCAAAACAACAAAAAATCACTGGGTGGTGGCTCAGTATATTATACGTTTTACCCAACCTATTGTAAAATAGTTGGGCGCCACTGGTGCTAAGAATAACATTAGGTGTGTTGCCCTGACAAAAAAACCATTTTACCAATTTGTACCATCAAATTTAACGGAGAAAAATCGATTTTTCATCTGGAGTGCCAGGGAAACGTTTCCCAGCACAACTTTTTTTACCATGTAGACTTTTTCATATTTTTCTTTTACAATTAATTATACCATAATTTTTACTAATTTGTACCACAAATTTCAAAATTTGTACCTTAAAATTTCCCGGAGAAAAATTGATATTCTGCTGGGGCGTTTTAATAATTATACCTATATAACTTAATATTCATAAAAAAATTAATTAATTGATTTATTTGTTATACATTTTTTATTTTTATATAATATAATTATCATATAATAAAATAAAACAGTCTGAAAAATCACAGTAATATTATACATTTTTTCTGATGCTAGGATATACGTTTTATGATAATTGTGTACTTTGTACAAAAATACACTTAATCCTCTTAATTAAACTCGAGTTACTAACTATTATTTTTTAAGAGGACGTTATAGGTACACCAGATTTTTAAGGGATTTTGTTAGGAAAGTTCTATAAAATTCAAGAAAAATTAAAATCCAAAAATTTAAAAATATTTAATTATATTTTAAAAGTAATTGAAATAAATTATTAATTTGTAATTAAAGTAAATTTATAGTCATGTGTCAGTGCCATTTTTTTTTATTGTTGTGTTATCACGATATTTGTTAACAATCACGTTCACGCTCTATAACTACAACTTTTCTCTTAGTAATCGGAGAATCGACATTCATACAAAATATGAAAGATAAAAATAGTAAAAGTATTTACTATGCCGTAGCTTAGAGTTTTTTTTTCAAAATATTGTTTTGAAGGCCTAAAATCCGTAGTTAAATATCGTAAAAAAATATAAAATAACTAGTAAAACTCCATGCTACGGCATAGTAAAAATTCTCATCTTTTATATTTTGTATGAATGTTGACTCTCCGATTACTAAGAGAACAGTTGTAGTTATAGAGCGTAAACGTATTTAAATACCGTTATAATAGGTACCTATGTAACATACTCATAATACACCATCTCTTAATTTTGGAATTTAAAAAAAAAATGTATTCAAATTGTACGACAAATTTCAGAATTTGTATGACAATTCTTTAGTTGCTGTAACAAAAAAAGATGGAGGGCTGGTGAAATGCCTTTACAGTCTTCCTCTCTACTTTAAAATGTCGATGTCTTTATTTTTTAATTGAATTAAAGTCGCCTTTATTTAACCTATTTAATACCATAGTGTTTTTACTAACGACTTTACAATCACATCTGTAAGGGATAATATATAGGCAATTCTAACTATATTTTTTAAAAAGTAAATTATGAAAATAAACATTATTTACAATATGTTCAAATAATATCTTTTAGATATAATTTAGAAGTATCGTGTCGGCCATACTATACAGCAAAATGTCCAAATTTATAGATCGAATTTCCCTTTGGTTTCTAATCAAATAGTGATGCGAAATTTACGTAAAAGTATATTTTTGGGTAAATACTAAATGTAACATGAATGATAAATCTAAGGCTAATGATGGTAGAAACGATTTTCCTCTCCACTGAAATATGGTGTTTCAATATTTTTTATGATGGGATCGTTTACATTTTAATTTCTTTGATAGTTTCAAAATAGATTTCAATGAATTAATTTAAAAAAATATATACAATAATAATAATAATATATAAACAAATTGTTAAATTTAGTATTTTTAAAATTGCTTATTAATAACCCCTAATATATATATATGTAGATCGAGTGTGTGGAACTATGATGTTACACCATTTGTGAGGGATAAACAAACTTAATTACCGAATTTTTTACAAGACAAAAATGAAAATCCTTGATTTTCCCCTAAAACATATTAAATCTATTTGTGTATAAGCAAAAGTAATTTCCTTAGAATTTTGTATGAACAATTTTTTTTAACAATCAGATTTAGATTATTATATTTTTGAAATTAAAAAGGGTAATTAAATTAAAACAAGGTTATATATTATGTCATTAAAAAAAATTTTCAGATGGCTTATCAAAATAAAAATAAATAAATATAATAAGTTTCTGTTATAATATATTTAATACAAATATATTTATGATTTAATAAGCCTAATACTGCGGTACGGCTAATATACAACCCACCTAATTAGTCATTCTGCTGGTTTATTAAAATTTGCAATTAAGTGAACGAGACAAAAATAAACACATATTTTATTATGAATAGTTTTTTTTTTTTTAACTAATTATTATTGTAAAATTTAAAAAATGTGCTTTTTCATATTTAAGTCATATTATATTATAATATAGTTCTCGGTACCATACCGCCATATTATTATCAACCGTATTTGAATAACTTATAAATAATAATAAGAAAGTAATATATATAAATACACGTAAAAGCATTATGGTTTTGCGATTTTACACGAGGCTCCGGGCAATGTCAAGAATCGTCTTTTGAAATTCATTTGTGACTTTTTTCAAAAATCATACATCTGACAATTTACCTAAAAAAAAAAAAAACCAAAGGTTTTCGTTTTAAGCGTTGAACGATTGTATGGTTTGGTACTCGGTTTTATGGTACCTACGCAGTTACTTACTGAATTATGATCAAAAACTTACAATCAAATACAAAATATCGTCTCTATGAATTTATCTTTACCTATTTTAAATAAATCGTTTTAATGGAATATTTTTCTATATTTTTTTTTAAACAACATTTAAATCTAAGTATATTTCAGATCTTGTAAGACTATTTTACTTTATGTGTATGTTATGTAATATATACGTAATATGTGTATAGTGTATACTTTATGGTGTAAGTGTATACCATGGTCCATGATACCATTGATTATATATAGTAGGTATACTATATATTATAATCAATGGTGATTCTAAATAAATATGTACGTATATACCTTCCCGAACCTTGAAAATTATATTCAATGTACCTATTTGTTTACAGCAGAAAAATTAACAATTCAAAAAATATCGAGAACACGTCTATTTACATTAATTTGAATAAATATTTATATATATATATTGTATGCGGGTATAAATATATAATATATTCATCAAAGTGGGTAATCGGTCATATTATGGAATACGATTATTATGCGAATATCGATAAATTAATACTAAAAATATTATAATATGTAATTATGTAAATATATATATTAGCATACCATAAATCATGATGTATAGGTACATCAACAATAATACAAAATTGACTATTGTCATTTTATAAAATTACATTCGTACAAGTAATGATGGAAAGAAAATGATGAAAATAATGTTTATAATATAATATAATATTCTATACTACCTATATATATTATCCGGTCTCCGTGCACAAGAGCAAATGCGTATCGCATAGCTAAATATACTCGTTAATAGCTATATGGCTCCTAAATTTCAAAAGATTATTAAAATATGGACGTGTCCGACAAGCGTAATCAATTGCGGTTTTATCGGCCACGATAACTTTTACTCGACAATAGAGAGTTTTTGCATAACACGCGCTAAACTTACCCGGTAAAAATTACGTTCTGTTAAATGAGAAATAGCGCAATACTGAAACTCTAGTTTTGCATTACCGTAACTTTCGTATACGACATATTGATATCAGAGCGAACTATGTCCTTGTTATGATTACCAATTGGTATTAATACTGTTATTATTCTCGTTTTTTTTTTTTTTTTTTAATATTTACATAATTTTAAATGAAAAGTTTTTAAAAGTATTTTAACCATTGATCACTGTCATTGTAAGGATTATAACATAAAACTTGTCGTAAACGACTCAAATCATCTTCTGCGCGGAATTTTAAACGTTCCTTTTTATTAGACGTTGTATCCGCATAACGGTGCATAAAAAGAAAAAAAGAAAATTTTAACGCAAAACTAAACCTATTTAAATAAAATAATTAATAAGTATAATTGTTATCAATAAAATTTGTTAAAATATGATGTGTAATGATAAATAATATGATCATAATTTTGACAATCTACGTCATAATAACCGATCATTTAGTACGATAAATTAATTTACCGTGGCCGTTAAATGATTCAAAATAACCGATTACGATAATCATATAACCGTATCGATATTTGGAAAAAAAGGTCAATCAATTTGTCTAATTATAATATCAATATTCGGCAAATGTGCCGACTGAAAAACTCTGGGGGGGGGATAAGCCCCCAACCCAATTCTCTGGGCGCACTAGAAATTAAAAAAATATAATATATAGATTTGAATACAGATTTTAATGAAAATTAATGTTCAAAATACAATCCTACACACTCAATATTTCATTTTTAACAATAAAAACCTATTTATTTGTATAGTTTTCCATTTAATCCCCTCCATATCTCTATATTATATATATTTTGTAATAAATACCTAATACACATTTGTATTATAAGCCTATATTTTGAATTAAAATTAATTAGGAAATTTTATGTTTGTAATTTAATTGAAAAAAAAAGGACAGGACGGGTGTGGACCCCGCAGGTTTTTCAATTACAGTAGATGCAAAAAAAATTTATTCATACTTATATTCATATAAGTAAATATACAAAAACAAAGAATACATTTTTCAATAACGAGGTAATTTAAGATTAGTGTAAGAATGAATTTGTATGGCCATAAAATAAGAAATTTCAATTAATTTTACTAAAGAAAGAAATGAATATAAGTACCAAATAAACATGTGTATTATATACCTATATTTTAAATTCAAATTTAATTTCGAAATTTTAAATATGAAATTTAATTGAAAAAAAATTGGACAGGACGGGGGTGGAACCCGCAGGTTTCTCAATTTGGGTAGATGTAAAAAAAAATTATTATACTTATATTCATATAAGTACATGTACAAAAAGGATGAATATATTTTTTAACAATGAGATCATTTAGTATGAGTGTAGGATTGATTTTATATGGCCATTGAGTAAAAAATTTTAATTAATTTTACTAAAGAAAGAAATGAAAATAGGTATCAAATACACATGTATAATATATACTTATATTTTAAATTGAAATTTATTTTCGAAATTTTAAGTATGAAATTTAATTGAAAAAAAATTGGACAGGACGGGTGTGGACCCCACAGGTTTTTCAATTTGGGTAGATGCAAAAAAAATTTATTTATACTTTTGTATATGTACTATACAAATATAAGTACATATACAAAAAGAATGAATAAATTTATTCCTAATTGGGTATTTTGGTATGAATATGTAAGAATGATTATGAATGGCCATAGAGAAAGAAATTTCAATTAAATTTACCAAAGAAAGAAATTAAATAGATACCATATACACATTTGTATTATAAGCCTATATTTTGAATTAAAATTAAATTTAGAAATTTTATGTTTGTAATTTAATTGAAAAAAAATTGGACAGGACGGGTGTGGACCCCGAAGGTTTTTCAATTTGGGTAGATGCAAAAAAAATTTATTTATACTTTTTTATATGTACTTATAGGAATATGAGTACATATACAAAAAGAATGAATACATTTTTTCCAAATTGGGTATTTTAGTATGGTAACCACCCATACTTTTACACAGGAAAAGATGAACACCCAAAACACCTCTTAAAAATATAAATTTAAATCAGAAAAGTTTACGTTACATATAGCAACTACGAGGAGTTTATCGATGAAACTAATCTCGTTGGGATAACACGTAGAATGAAATTGTCTATATATTGCAAGGTTCGTTTTAGTAAATTATGCTACGTTCACACAATGATAGTAGCGCATATGAGTTGCTGTTACGATAGTATTCTCCAATAATCATTTACCTATATTTTATAGGTCATGATAGTCACTCTCGCACTATCACATTTTCATGATAGTGTGATAGTGTCTATCACGCCCTATATATTATACGTTAATGATTTTGGATGAGTACTATCGTGACAGCTACTCTCATGCGCTTCTTTCAACGTGTGAACGTGGCTTTAATATAATAGTTTGTTAAAATATATGACTGTATTTCAATATGCAGCCACTGTGAACCTTGTCAGTCTCCGGTAATATTTTTACAGAATATCTATATACATTAAATCATCTTTAGGTCGAAATACAATATTTAGCCTATCTTACACTCACCGGATTTATGGATACCTGTAATCTTTCGGTGTTCCTCGCCGATAAAACGGTATTGAACCTCTGGTTAGTGGCATCCGAACGAGACTGCCGGTGGCCCGTAGACTCCGTGCTAACCCCGAACGGATACCCTAACACCGAGGAACTTCTACCTAGCCAAGCTTGACTTTAAATCACAAAGTGATTTCTGTTACAACCACATATAAATACATTACTAAAGACTAAATATTGTATTTCGACTTGTATAAGGATATTCTGTAATTAATTCGATTTACCGGAGACCATAAAGTCCACGTAGGCCACATATTGTAGTATAGCCATATTTAACAAACAATTATATTATTAACTTACCAAATGGATCCTTGCAAATGTATAGAAAACGTAGTTTTTTATGCCATCTCGCTGAAAGTGGTATCATCGATGAACTCGCACCTAGTCGCGATGCAACGTACGCTTTTCTGATATAAATTTATATTTTTAGTGTTTGTTCAAGTTTTCGTGTGTAAAAATATGGGTTTTTGCTCAAAAATGTTTTTTTTTAGAAATATATAGTTTTAATATAATATATAATATAAATATATTATATATTACGATAAGTATTGTAAGTACTTATTATACCAAAATTAGTGTTATGACCTATGAAAACACTTTGTGTGACTCTTTTCGATATAATTATTAAAAATAAATATAGTTTTTAATACATAAGATAATGTAGAGAGTATGTAGAGAATGTGTAATTGTAACACAAATATTTAGGATTTAAATAAATTAAATTTGAACTCCTTGTATACTAACTAACTAACTACTGCTAAATTTATACAATCAATATACTGAATGAAACTTTGACTAACTATTAAACCATTTGATGACATTATTGATTATTTCCATGGCATGCAGAAAAAAATCGGTGAAATCGGTAGATACATTTATCTCCATTATGAATTGTCATTTCTTCACCATTCGTCAACAACATCATCATTCTTCCATAACCTGATATACAAAATAAATTTTATTAAGACCAATCGGTAATTTTGTAAGTATAATATAAATTATTACAGTATTATAATTAGATAGAAACAACAACTTATATACGATTAATAAACATTACACATAAAATTAATTAAGACAGAAAATATGAGGGTTCTTTATTTATTGAACGAAGCATTCGGTGTAAAGGATTGCTAAGACGAGAACGAAGTAGAATGTCATGAAATAAATAAATAAATAAAAGACCAATATAAATTTAAATAATTTCATATCATAATTTTTAACAACATAATTTATATTGACTAAATAATATTTTAATATATTTACAGGACTTAAAAGAACTATCGCCGATAAACTTACCTACCACCTAATACCTTATTACACGCTTTTACTAAAGTAACAATTATAGAATTAGATGAAAAACTATTAACTATGTTAACAATACTGTTTAACCCAAATTTATACGTTTTACAATAATTTTGTAAAAAAAATCGTAGAATCCATTAATTATAAATATAATTGTTTTAATTAATAGCATATTTTTAATAACTTTTATAGGTACATCTACTATTTGCAAGTCACGATATTTACTAAAAGTAATCATAAGATAATTTATAAATGGGTATAGAAAATTTTGTATATATTTAGTATACAAATTATATAAAATGTGTATTATGATCTTTAAAATTATATTTATATTTTAGAATTACCACAAATCGTTTAAAATATCCTGTTATTATTTCTACAATTTGGAAGAAGAAAGCATAATGCATGTTCAATATTTGTTGTGTCCAACAATAATGTAGATAGATATAATTTATATTTGTTATTTTAAAAACAATTATAGATGAAAGAATATTGAATATGACGTATCAGGAAAATATATGAAAATCAAAAAATACATGATGTAAAGAAATTTAGTGCACAGGTATTATTTTTGATATTTTAGTAAAATACAAAAAAAAAAAAACATTTTTTTTTTATTTACCTATAGGTATTATTTACTAAAGCACATTTGAGAACTTGTGAATTATACTACAAATTATTATTATTATAAACCCAACTCATAAAATGAATTAGTTAAATTTTAAGTTTTAACTGCGTATACCTATATATTTTAACAACTAGGTTATCATCTTCAGCGCAAACCAAAACCTTTAATATACTTAAAATTGTTTTGTTTTATAATACTTAATTTATAGGTTTTATTTTTTTAATTATATTACTTCATGAGTTATATTAGATACTATACAAGATTTCTTAGTTTACAAAAATGTAGATTGAAATTAGTTTTCCCTAAAAACTTATTTAAGGTAAAATTGAATATTTACGTTTTATTTTTAAATTTATTTCAATAATCCTCTTTATGTTCTTCATTAATACTTTTTTTTATAAACATTTAGATGATGCCATCGCTGTTTTATACATGGGAATCCCATGCTCATACCCAACCGTCAAAATTTAGTAAAAAAAAACGTATTATATTATTTTATTTTAATAAAAATTCATCTTTTTTTGATATTCACATCTTTATATTATATTAAAATAGAAGAAAAGTTCTGGACTACCTTAAGAGGATGCCACACCAATTTTTAAGGGGTTCTGTGTAGGCATTTTTCAAGAACTTTTTGGAATAATGAAAATATAACAATTAAAAAATTTTAAAATAAATCAGTATAAAATTTTTGTAATAAGTATCAATACCACTTTTATTGTTGTGTTATCACAACATTTGTTAAAAAAAATGAGTTGTGATTTTCTAATCAGAGTTTGATCAAAAATTATCATAAAAGAGAAAAAATATTAATATATTTTGTATATTTTATCATGTTATGATATGATTTCGATAAAAAAATCATTGGTAAAGTTTACGTGAACAAACGTAAAAAATACATATTCGCAAGGCTGGGCAAGTTAACGAATTTTTCTAATTTAATAAGATAAGTTAGTTTAAAAATATATTCATTTAAGTTCAAATTGTCTTATATATTTTTTTTATTAACTTTAAAAGTTAAAATTTGAGTTTAAAAATAATAGGAATTTACCTAGTTATAAGTAAAAATTTGTAATTAACAATAAAAAAATGATAAAATACCTCTTATCTGCTAGTTGCTACAATACTTATATTTTTGTTTTCACCACTAATATTATTATAAAACAGACAGTAGGTATTATATAATTATGTAATTAAATATATTTAAAATATTGTATAAACACAATTAACTAAAAATATCAACAGATTCCAAACAAAAACTAAACTGGCCTGTGTTGCATGAGCCAATATATCTTCGTGTACCCGTCTTAATTTTGGATTATCGTGATTCGAAATTTCCCAAAATAACAATATTATATGACATTTAAACATTACAATAATAATGTGAAGATAATGAGACAACAGTAATACTATAGTTTTCATAATATAGGTAATCCTATTTATATATAAAGTATAAAGGGTAATATAATAATATATACTTATCTAAATAGTATAATTAGTACAATTTCCTATACTTAAAAATAAAAATCTCATACAGAAAATTTAAATTGTTCTTTGGACAAAATTTAACAAAACTTGGATAGTTTTGTACAAAAGTTTACAATTTAAGTTTTCCAAAAAGTGACTTATTAAGTTAAAAGTTAGTTTTAAAATAGAAACACGTTAAGTAACCTTATTAAAATTAACTTAACTTTAATTTTTAACTCGATAATGCTTAGCCATATTAGTAGATTTGTACATGTATAGTTTTACCGATAAATTATGCACAAGCAGATACAATTTCATGAAAATCGTAAAAAGTAATTAGAATTAGAAATTTTTCTTAGACGTAAATTTTGAAACTAAAACAAGTGTAATATTATTTTGTATTTATACGCAGGTACTTACATAGTACATATCCCATATTATGATAAATGGGCTGACATTCCATCATCTTGTCAATTGCTTTTACGATGTATCCAGACCAATCATATTTTCCTCGTTTCCATATTCCCGGTGCATTTTATATAATTAAAAAGACATTTATGCATAATTTATTCTCAAACAATTATTTAAAATTTTTACGTACTTTGTTTGTACGCGTAGAATATATGGTAACCATATTTCTATAGGTGGTAGTAAGATCGTTTGACTTGATTTTACGTCGTTTCCATGTAAGTACATATACTCGTAATTCCTTTAAATATATATAAAAATAAAATTAATTTATTAAAGTAATTTGTAAGCGGTTAACTAATAATAGATATAACAATCATTGAGTTCAAGACTGCAGCAAAAAACAAAAAAAAAATATATATAACATATATAAAACGTAAAAAGTACATTCGTCATTCAAAGTTAAACAAATATACCTCTATGCTATATCCATTGATCAATTATTTAACTAATTTTCTTTATTCAACTGTAATAATACAATGAATGATGTAGAATGATTTTAATACAATTT
>JAIPRL010003097.1:0-50618 GCA_025469235.1 Pemphigus obesinymphae | reverse complement strand
TTTTCACTTGGAAAACAGTGAAATCGTATATCAGGATCACGGCAAGACCTAGAATTACATCCAAAAACCGAACAAAAGTTGTTCGATTTATTTGGACGAGGAGAAAATCTAGCACCACCACATTCCCGATCGATTTCCATATTAATTTATTTTGAAATTAAAGAAATTTGAAAAAATAAAGCATAAAATAATGAAGGAACATAAAAACTATGTTGTCAACATTAATTAATGATAACTACATAATTCTTTTATCTATGTATATTGTATATAATCATGTTTTAATCAACACCAAGCTCATATTATTTTTGCGCCAAAATCCTATTAGACTGTAGTCATGTTCTGTGCTGTAGTCGTAGTAATTGTCAGGGTGCCAAGTTGCTCTAGTTAAAATTTTTACCACCAGAGCGCGTACCTATCTGATCTGAGTAAATCCCAATACACATGTGATTTATTCCTGATAAATTTATCGTTGTTATATAGTTACTATGAATCGATGACATAATAAGTATATACGTGTAATACGTATATCATACGTATAGGTAATAAGTAATAACAGTGTATTATATACAACTACCACGACAAATCCCTCCAATATTAACACCACTCAATTTTCTAATTATTGTACATTACCGTGGACAATTCGAAAATCGCGTCTAAATAATAATTATTTTATTTTCAAAATATTTGTTCGAAAGCATTAAATATTCATAGCGAAATGAGTAAAACGTCACAATAAATAAATTCAAAAATATTCACGTTTTCCGGTACCCTTTGCAGATTTGTATACGCCAACACAGCGCACTTTTATCGATTATATTATTATATTGCTCACTCCTCGAATAATCCTTCGGGACGTAATTTTCCCCATGCCGAATTCATTTAAAAATTATTAACCGCACAAATCGAGGAATAATTATATTTATGGAAAATTATATATGTTTGAAAGTTACGCGCGCTCCGAATTACACTGTACGGGTAGTGTACGCATTATAATAGTGTACGTGTATAAACATACCTACGCTTTAAAATTTTAAATTAAAAACTTTTAACGTCCGTTGAATGATTGCATACAGAATTCGTATTCTTTTATAATAATATGTACCTACCAGTTGATTTTAATTTAGACGATCGATGTGGGACGCGCGACCGTAGCCCGTAAAAGTAAAACAATCTGTTGCAAAATCCACGCGGGTTATAGTGAAATAAGAGTTTTTTAGTCCATTTTCTGACCGTTTTCACTGAATCACTCGTATTTCATTTTAAATATTATTATAATGCGTAATATTACTATGGTAGTTACCTACCTAATGTATTCACTGAGTGCAGGCGTCGCTGGGATTTGTTTCTTGGTAGGGCCAATAGAAGGCCAACAGTTATAAGGTCGGGCGATGAAAAATGATCTTTTTTTTTTTTTTTTTGCTCATTACTTAAAATGTATACCCAAAAAAAATTCCCCCCCCCCCACAAAATAATGTAGACGTTATTTTTTTTACTCGTCTGAAAAAAATACTTCTTTTTATTACACCCTATTTATTTTTAAACTAATATTGTACACATGAAAATATTTTTTGTTAAACCTATTATTTAAACATTATTCTTCTATTTATGCATTTATATAGCAAATGCGTCAATCCCTTCGTCTATAATTAGGTAGTTATATTTTGCTTCGGGGTTTTCCGTTGATATTATACTTAAGCTGCACTTAAAATCATTATTTATAGAATATTTTCAATAATTTTTAACTCTATTCGTACATGAAAAAGTACACTCGCATGCCGCTGAAGACACTGGAATAGTAATTACTATACTATACAATTTATACATTTCTATAAACGCTATTTCATACTGCTTCAAAAAACTATTTTTTTAATTAATCAATCAATTATATTGATGTTATTCTATTTATAATAATCCATATTGTTTATTGTATTTTTGATAGTTGGATTTCAAGATATTAAAATATAATATTTTAAAAATTTTTCAGGGCGGGCCAGTGGACGGGCCAGCGTGTGTTCAGGGTGGACAATGGCCTGCCTTTGGCGTCGCCACTGATTATTATTCAATATACATAGTATGATATTGAATAAAATATTATATTTCTGTGTTTAAAAAAAGTATTCGTCGAGAATATATTATAATCATTGAAAATATATTATATATCATGATTATTTGCATATTTACTCTATTTTAAATTTACCTCCCTTAGTTAACCATCGTAATTACATTGACTTTCTATTTATTTATTTCCTTCTTAATAACCCTCTTGATGCGCCTGACCTTCCTCGTGTCCCTTTTAAAGTTCCTTCCCACAGCACAAGAAATCCCACTCCTTTTTTTATTTCTTCTCATACCACTTCCTATAATAACAATCATCCTATACATAGAATACTAAGAACAGCTATTAAAATCTAGCAGTTAAATATGTAAAAAATTGTGTTTTAAATTTATATTGTTTTGTTTTTCATTGTTTTATTTTTGCTATTATTATTCCCTATGTATATTTAATCTTGTATTTGCCGTTTGGCGTTGATGTGTTGATATTGAAATAAATAAATAAATACACATAATGTATATAATAGTATTTCAGATGATTTAAATGCTCATTTGTTTACAGCCATTAACTGTTTCATACGTGCTACACCGATAATACACGTTTTATGTTTAATGATAGTTTATGAACAATCATTTGCAGATATTGCAACTGTACCACACGCAAGTCGAACTCGCTTTTATAATTATGACAAACTAACATGATATTATTATTGTTATTACACCGAGTAGAATAGGTATTAATTAAACGAAATTCTTGTATTTCAATATTTTCCAACTGACAATGTGATTAAAGAAAAGGATAACGCAACAATGCGGTTTTCATTACAGCAGAGACAATATCGTTAGATTCAAACATATAGCTAGGTAATACTTATCTATATTATTCTCAAAGGAAACCGATAATGCATCAAAAACTATGCATTTCCGAGGTCCCGTTATGACAACAGATTGAATACATAAATTGTTTGATATTTATATAAAGAAATTGTATACCTATGTCTATGTACAATGTATGTATTTGAAATCACGGTATAATCGAAAAATGAAATTAAAATAAATAAATAACGAAAATCGGGTAATTTTTATAAAAAGTATGCATTATAAAATAGAATACAAATTATAGAAATATATATTTATTTGGATAAATTTAAAATCTAAAATTTTGTTTTGTTAGATGAATTATATTTAATTTAATTTAATTGGTTTATTTTCTAAAATCAATGGTAAAACTAAAATTATTCGTCTTGACCTAATTGTATTACTATAATGGTGTGAGATATTTTGTGTCTTGAGTTAGATTTTGAGAATATCAAATTTAAAGGAAATAAATGGTATCTTTATAGTTTACCGGAAAAAATATTTATAAAAACACATAGGTATATTATAAAATACGATAAAATTTTTTAGTGTGTTGACCGATGTAATTAAGCTCATACTTATATATTATTATTATAATGTATTTATATAAATTACAAAAATTATTAATAACTACCAGTGACAGCACCATCTGGAAAACATACATTTAATTTTATAACTGTTTTAGCGTTTGATAAATTATCGTAAGAATATTATACGATTGAGGCTGAATGGTCTAGCCTTAATGAACACTCGTATATACAAACCATATACTACAGAGATATACCATGAACTAACGAAGCTAGTACAGAATCATGTGACCCAAACAAAAATGTAATTACTTGTATCTCGAAAAAAATTCCATAGTTACTGCACACACGAAAATATACTTTAAAAGGTAGATAGGTACATAAATTAGAACACCGTACTGTTGAAAGTCATGGGATTTTCGAGAATAGATAGCTGAAATACGCCAAGAAAAAAAAATAAAAATATTATATTATAAAATATACAATAATAAATATATAATTTGGAGGGGAGCCGATATGAGTTATGACCCTAACTCCTCTCAAGCCCATGTGATATTATACCAAATTAGATAATTAATTAATTGTGTAATATAATACCTAGGACTAAACGTGGAAAAAAAATTCCAGGGGGACGTTCCACATATTATTATATATGTATAATGTATATCTAATATGTATATACAAAGTGATTTTTTTTTTAAATGCTCACCCCACTTTGAACCGCGAATAATAAACAAATTTAAAATTTATTTCATGTAACATTTTAAACACTAATAATACTACATTATTATGAAATAAATAATTGTTTATAAAAATGTAATAATTTGAAAAAGAATATTTTTTTTTTTTCATGATAATAAAGTTATACGATTAAGGAGTGGTTGCCATTTAAGGAAACTAAAAAAAATTTTATTCCGTCATACAGATAAAAAATGGTATAAAAATTAATTATTTCACAAAAATGTAAGTACTTTGAATTGAACAATAAAAAAAAATCAAATGTACACATTATACACGGTTAAAAGTGGGGGTGAGCATGCTTGAAAAATCACGTTGTGTACCTATATATATACGTGTATATATATATATATATATTTATATATGTATGAAGCCATTAATTTATTTACGTTGTTCAATAAAAAGCTCTTTATTAAATAACGTTTGTAGCTTTCTATTTTAAAATAAAACAATTACAAAGTACTTAAATAGGAACATAAATTGTATTTTCTTTAGTATATGTTTTTTTTTTTTTTTTTAGTATTAAATAATAGACATCCATAAAAATGTAACAGACATAAAAAATATATATTATACATATGTATATTATAATATATCATATTATTATTATCTTAGTATACAGATATGTATTTTAAAGTAAAACAAGTAAGTAAGGTAACACCACTGGTGCATGTGGGCCAAATACACCAATCGTGTGGCATCGGCTTAAGATTTTATCTTAGTTCGTGATTTTTATGAAATACATTTGGTAAAACTAAAAAAATATATTTCAATATATGATACAAAAAAGTAAAAACTATAAGACTTAATTTCACAGGAATTCTAAATTATATTGATTAATATTTGGTTATAATTTGAGTGTTCCGGAGAAATTGTTGAAGGGGACGCTTTTGAACCACCGTTATAGGTAAGGGGACTGAGTTTCCCTGCGTCCCCCCCACTTCAACCCCTGATAATACATCACCACTATGTTGCTTTAAGAACCCGTTATTAATTATTATAATTTCGTAAACTGACTAAACAAATTTTGGTGATACTGTGATATCTTAATAAAAATACGATATATTTCATATAATAAAACTAGTATAAATTGGTCCTCCGCCGTGTATTCAACATTATCTAACGGTGAACTTAATTGGTGCGATAATATTGTGTTATCCGTTAAATGAAAAATCAAATTTACTGTTGTCTATTTTAGTTTTGGCAAGCCCTCTATTGTATTATTCTATAGTAATTATATGCACATTATTATGAACAAACTATGATAACTAGTTGGTTGCAAAAAAAAAATCCTAAATGCAGGAAAACCCTATTCAATTTATGTATCAGAGAAATAGCCATTCCAGTAAAAAAAAATGATGTTATAACATTTTGCTAAAATGAAAAATAGAAAAATATATTTAATTATATTGTAAAAACGAAAATTTTATTATTATTATATAATTTTTTATGATAAAATGTATCGTTTTATACAATTAGGATTTTAATAAACGTTTAAATTAAATATAATTGAAAAATGTAAAACTTATTCTAAGTATAATTACGTATATTATATATTATCTGATTTTGGTCATTAACTTTGGGATATAATAAATCAATACAACTATATACCTAAAAGTAAATAAAATAAGTTGCCTATATATTGTGGAGAAAAACATAATCGTACCCTTGTTAACCACATATACTACATATAAGTATTAATAGGTTAACAGATGTGTCGTCGTCAAGTTTTAAATTGTTGTTAACGACGATCAGGGATTAACTCGAGGATTTATTTTATTTATGTTAGCATTAACCACATCAGAGATCTCAAATGTCATGCGTGTAATATCCATAGTAAAATATGTAAAAAAAAACAAAATAATATCATGGCTAGGGTTAAAGAAATATAAATATTGTCCGACTTAAAGGATGTCATATAACGTCAATTTTTCAGAATCACGAAAAATGTTATACGTCGTATTAAATTGTACACATGACGATATGAGTATATTATGTGCACTGTGCAGACATGTTAAGTATTCGAATAAAAGTATTTAAATATATTTTTTTTTTTTTTCGGACGCTATATTTACTGAACACGGCTATTTAAATGGTAAAAAACACGATCACGATTTATAAGTATAATATAACGTACATAAATAATCAATGAGTCAAAGTATAAAAGATAAATTTACATAAAGTTTTTCATCTAAAACAAATTGAATTTTTTTTTTTTTTAATACGGTTTTGTATATTTTAGATATTTCTGTTATTGTTTCTGTTTCCTATATATTATATATTTATATACTTAACTCTAGCAAAGGTATGCCCGTATGCGACTTTAATTTATTTATATAATCTGTAAACAGACCAAAGCAATTAAAATTATGTATCAGTTATATTCAATTAAAGTAGGTACATATCACAAATATACGTATAAAGATAATCATTGTGTTTTGTCGAAGACGGTCTAAAAAGGGTTAGGTTCATTTAGTTGTAGTAATTGAGAGGAAGTTTGTGGACATTGAAACTAATTAATTAGTCAAAAAGTACTACCTACATATATTACGATTTTACGATTTTATTAATTTGTTCATGAAAATGATATTATTTTTCATTAAATCATATACTATTAATGTGTTGTTTTTTAGGGGGCAGGGCTACAAGAGGTTTTAATTTTTAACTTTTTTTTTTTTTTGGTTTAATAATTTTATTAAATAAATTAATAAATTATAGAAATGTCAACTTTAAATATCAATATCAATGTAAAAATATAACATTTAATATTATTCTGAATTAAAAACATTCAGTATGTAATTCATTATTGGATTATGTGGACATCTTACATCATAATAACGACATAACAAAGTAAATAAATTCAATTTGTATTTATGTTTATATTTTGTTATTAGACTATTATTTTTACATTTATCTGTTCAAATTGGAAAATTCTATTGAGATTTAATAAACCTTTTTTGAACTTCTTTGAGTTTCCAATTTTGTTTTTGACACACTGTTAAAAACGGAAATAGTTCATACCTTGACTTGGCATACTCGTCAATATTTAAAGACCACGATGAAAATGAGTCAATGTTTGCCAATGAGTCATCAAGAATTATTATTTACTAAGAGTTGGGACAAAAATTTGACCTAAAATTAAAATTCAAACCCGTTACTTTTTATTAATTTTTATGAATTACAATTAAGCCAGCCTCCCAAATAATCCCAAATAATTTTATTATATAAATAATGCATTATGTTAAATGTATGTATAATATTACATATGACCATATGAGGAAAATATTTTTGTTTTTTTTTTTTTAATTTAAAGCAATACCAATATCTGTAGATATATTTAATTAATAATTATCTGTATGTGTATACCTAATTTTAGTTGTATTTTTAACTAGATCCTGGGTAAAGCGAGAAATGTATTGGTTTTACAATGTTATGGTTTTTTTTTTATTTCATTCCATGTCTGTATCCAAAAATTATAGTAAAAATGTGATTTAATTGGTACTTAGTGATGTCATTATTTGTTTTTCCCAACAGTTTTTTTTAACGTGGGTAAGAAAAATCCACCAACAAATTATGTAAAAAAAAAAGGTAAACACCTTATTATTAATTTTGTCTAAATTTACTAATTTATTAATTAATATTTTAGAAATATGGTCGGAATACCTCTGAAAGTTCTCGACGGGACTGCAACAAAAACATGGGATAGGACTATAATAGGACAGTGATGGTAAAACTACGAGTTTTGACTATATATGGATGATATCAAATTCGAAAAATTGAATAATATAAAATATCAACATTCGGAAATTAATCAACAATATTCAACAATGTCGATTATCGTAAATTTATGATTAAATCAATTATTACAAATATACATAAATATTGCAGTCCACACGACTATTGTATACATTTATACGAATATTAAAATACAGACTAGCAATAATTACGTTTTATCTTAACATTATTGTTATAAAAACGATTAAAAGTTAAGGAGCTGCAACACTATCGCAAAATCGACCTAAAAGTGGGATAAAACTATGGGACTTTGAAAAGTCGGATTTCAATTCTGAATACTGTTTTAAATTCATCAATTTATCTTCTATAGGGGTTGATGAAGACATTTTTTTTTAAATGATTGTTTTTAGCGATGTAATTTATCATTAAAAATCACAACTTTTAAACATTGGTTATATATCATTAATCAGTAATAATGAAGGAAAATGCCTCGATCGATCTCTATAAGACAGGATGACAAATTCAAATTTGTTTTTATATTTTTGATCCGACTTTCCAAAGTTCCACAATTTTTTAACTTATTATATCACACTTATTAAAATTTTAGACAGAAATATCATGATTACCTTAAATACCTAATAAAAAAATTGCATATTTTTAAATTATTAAATTTTAATTTTTCCTGAAATGTCTTAATATGTTTTATACAAAACTCCTTGGAAATCGTAGGTGTTGTGGTCCCTTAAGTTAAGGCAATAATAATTTAAACGAGTTCAGTTAATTAGTTAATGAACAAATTAATTAACTATAGTTGAGTTAAAAAGTTAAACAAAAATGAACTTCTTAATTTGTAACAACTTTGATAATAACTATCTAAAACATTATGAATATAATTAAATTAGGTAATTCAAACATACAATTTATGCACTTTTCGTTGTTAAGACTCACGGCAAATCCATCATTTTTCCACAGAAGTATCATGTATATAAACTAAATAATTTATACATTTCCATACTTTTTTCAGATGTTATCAGGTTATCACGTATATATAATAAAATTCGTTTTGTGTGTTCTAAAATCTAAATTAATGAAATAGTATTATGTTCAAAGTGGATTTATCAGTCATTTATTACAGTCGGCTTGTCAGTTGAACGAAAATATTACACCAGTTACGTATGCCACTAGGGGGCGTTGACTACACTGATTGGACCACAGAATAAATATACTAGTCAGTAAGGACACTCCAATGTAATGTAAACAAAAAACCAGTCGGCCATTTTCTTAATTATAGTAATACGAGTTAGATCTGGTAGTTAACCTAAGTCAGGTAGTATACTAAGATACTTAGTATCACGAGAGATCATCAGGAATCGCACATGTGATAAGAATGTAGTGTGACCGTAGCGAGATTGAAACACATTTGAAAATGATTATATTATCAATGTTTATATGGCGGGCATATTATAATAATTGTCGGGTGATAACAAAATAAAAAAACAGGTGCCACACCTGGACAATCTCTCGTGAAATTTAGTATAGCAGATCGCGGACACTGATAATAATTATAATGGATAGCATAGGTCAGGCCAAAAACCGTGTTGGCTATTTTGTCAGTTAGCCCAGTTAGTACTAGTATGACTATATACATTATATATATATATATATATATATATTGCACACTATTATACACCTGCAGTATAATTGAGAAAATATCCGATTTGTTTTTTGTTTACATTCGAGTGTTCTTTCTGATTATATTATCTATTCTGTGATAATAGTGTATAATATATATATATATATATATATATCATAGTCATACTGGGGCTAAATGGCCGGCACGGTTTTTGGCCTGTCCTATATGCTACCTATTATAATTATTATCAGTATCCGCGGTTTGGTTGGACCTAATAGTTATGATTTTTATACGTATTTATATAGACAGATCACAAATATATATATATAAATAAATTATGAATTTTAATAATTTGACACATCAAATGAAATATATTCAGACATTTTTATGAAATTATAAAATAAATATTCATGATATTATTAAGCGTTCGAATATGAAATTATATTGTCATATGTAATAATATCTAAAATAAAATACAGTATTAAATAATATACTTAAGTATACCTATATATACGAGTATATATATATATATCATAAACTATTATTATTATTTATTAGGTATCTCTTATATAAACGTATAGTTATATTCTTTTCAACAATTTTATATTTTATAATGCAATAGTTTGTATTTTTTATTCGAGTTCTGAACGAAGTTAATATTATTATTATTTTCATTTTTCACGCACTATTATAGGTATAGTTGCATAGTTTCATAATAACAAATTATGAACATAATATTATGTTATAATTTATAGGTATTATTATACAATTTTAAATGAGTATAAAAATATGTACATATTATATGTAAGTATATATGAAAGCTTTATATAGGTACCTACCTAATAGTCCAATGTTGTATTTAGATTTTATTTTCGGAGGGGGTCTAAAATGAATTTTATAATTTTAGTAAGTACATATTGAATTTATGTTTTGTCCATAGTATAGCAGTTTATCCGATTTATGGATTTTGAAAACAGATTTTAATTTATCAAAAAATTAACTTAATAATTTTTATAATTGAATTATTTTAAAATTTTTAATTTTTATATCCAATATTTTAATATTTAGTGGACTACTGTTCAAAAAGTAAGAAATCAATCAAAAATAGATAGTTTTCCAACCTGCCGTTTTTAAAATATTTACGGACAATACGGACAACTCATCAACGATGGAAATTAGATTTTTTTTCCTCGGTGTATAATAAATTCGTCACAGAAAACCACTTTAAAAATTATATTTAACTATAGTTAGGTTTACATTTTTTCAATAATATTATGATAACCTACTTATGTTTTGCAAGTTCAAAATTTATGATTTAAAAAATGTTTTTTTTTATAATATTATCTTTGACAATGCTTTTTATAACTATATATTAATGTTTTTCCATATACCTACCTATGTGGTTGTTTTGACAAGTTTTACTGTTGCATTTAAATTTCAATCCACGTACGTATAAGTATATGGTTTTTTAAAGTAACGTGATTCATTAACTGATTGGTTATGATTAAAAATATTGATAACGATGATAAAAGCTTAGATTAAATAGACAAAATGTATCAAATATTCAAAAAATGTCCAGACCCCATGGACCCCCTCCCCTCAGATACGATCTTGCCATACCAGTATTCCTGTAGTATACCAGTGCTTCCAAACAATGACTGGCTTATTTTTATATTAAAGTTGTCATTATTTTTTTAATTTTGCATATTAAATAAATACTACATATACATTATTGAAAACTATTTTCAATCAGTGATATAGCAAGAGTATAGAAAAGTGTGCCTATGCCAGGGGCACAAATTGTGAAAGGACGCAAAATTCTAACATAATTATATTAAAACATAATATCTAACTTATTCTTTCTTGATTTTTAGGTGAAAATTATAACAAATGAGTTTTTTTTTAATCATTGATCGTTTTTTAAAACAATTTATCAACTATTCGTCAAGGATGCTGATGGACCTATTGCTACGCCCCTTTTTAAAATATATTGTACGAACGATATTTCATACTCGTTTCAAATATAGGTACTAACAGTTTTTGCTGACTCACTTATATAACTTATGTTTTGTCAATATTCAGTTTTATACTTTCATATTAATAATTAATATTAAATTCTAAATTAAAATACTAATTATAAAGTCATTAGCGTCGTTTTGAACTCTGATGAATAAAATTTATTAACGTTAAATCTATTATTTTAAATAGCTAACGGTGCTCCGAGATGGACTACCTTTGTTTTTGCATACCAACTAAGTTACCTAGAGGGCACATTTGTGAGTTACTTCACAAATCATACAACTTCGCATTTAATATCAAAAATATTGTCAAATATTCCATTCTGAACATTATTTTTTCTATAGCTTTTAAAATTTACCCAAATTAAAGTTAAATTGAATAGACATCTATTATAATATGATCAATAATTTTCAATAGTGTCATCTTATCGATACTGACTGGTATAATAATTTTATTGATATTTACGATTTTGTAAGGGTGATCTGAATTAACTTTACTTTTATATAGTTAATTTGATGTATTTGCTGTTAATGTATACAATTATGTAGATAGTTAAAATATCTGTAAATTAATTATTATCTAGTTCATTTTTATTAATAACAAGTTACGTTTTTTGACAAAAATTTTACTTTTCAATATCAATTTATTTAGTTTATTTTGATAAAATATTTAAACTAATACTTATTTTCATTACTATAGGTAGGTATATAAGTTTAATAAATAATTTATACTTTATTAACTTAATGATAGGTATCTAAAGTGTGAGTAGAGAATTAATATTAAATTATTACTTACTTACATATTTAAATAAAATATATAAGAAAAACTTAATACAAAGTGTGATTATTCAAAATTTACAAAATAATTGTAAATTGTCTAGGTAGTAATTGTTCATAAATCACATTTTACTTCTTATGTATGTATATTTATAAACTAAATTAATTGTATTACTTTGTTATTATATACATTAAAAATGAAATATTTTATGTATTTTTGATTGACTGAGATTAAGGTTAAACAAAATCCGGTTTTAAGTTTTAAATTTATCAAGTTTAGTCATTTATTAATTCATTTTTAACATTAATATTGTTTAAAAGATAGTTCTTGTTTACTTAAAGTTATTTAGTTTATTTTATCATTAAGTTGGCTACTCGTGATTATGCTGGTACATTTCAGCGGACGAATACACACCGGGTTCAAAACAAGTTGCCTAAATTAATGACACCATTCGGATAAATTGAGTCGTGTGCAATAAGATATTTTGAAATATTCCCTTCTCAAGATTGGATTCAGACTGCGCGGTTAGTTGTAATAAATATACTAAAACGTTACGGTTCTAAGTGGGAAAGATAAAGAAATTTAAATAATAAATGTGGTTTAATTTATGTTACCCGAGCGAATAACGTAATGCTTATTGCTTATATTCCATAATTTTTAAACATTTCGGGAAACAATGACCGCACAAAGACAAATTTTCTCGACATGTCTACCATCTGTGTTCATATTCTTTCCAATATATTTAGAGCACTTTATTTGACAAAAAAATAAATCACAGTAAAACCTGCATCAAATAGTAGTTTCCTCACTACCGTAATACAATTTCTAGAATCTAAAATATAGTCAAATAAATTACGAATTTTGTGTTCTTAAATTTTGAATACGTTTTCATAAAGGATAATGAAAATAAAAAAGGGTTTTTCCGGTACCTTTTTTTCATGGTGTAAGCATTTCTCGTGTACTATAAAATACGATGATCATTTGAAAATATAGCTGCTTTGGGCTGTGCGACATATTGTGCGGACGCAAACGGGCTATTTGACGCGAAAATAATAATCATTTTCTATCGAAAACAATCATTTTTTTATATCCTATTTGATAAAGTAATAAAAAAAAAAAAAAAATTATCCTTTTTATAGTTCTTCAAATTCAATATTTTTTTTTTATAGTTGTATAGGTACTTGTATACCTACTACATCAAATGGTTAATAAAAACATAATGAAACGTAATTCAAATATAATTTATCTTTTGTGACGTGTAAAAAAATATTGACTATATATCGTTTTTGATTTTAATTTAATAATACATAAAGTGCATTTTAAAAATTACATATATAATATGTATATATAGTTATTAGTTATATAGTGTTGTACTCGTATGTTTAAATTAAAATTCAAAAATTTCCCAACCACATCGTCACAATACACGTGTTGACCTGTATTGAATGTAAGTAAATGTATAATAAATATTTAATATATGTATTTTTGAAAATCGTCTTAACACGTACAATTTTTATGAAAACTATTTTGATAAAATAAAATTATACAAAATACAAATTACACAAAATATATAAAAATATATATAGATAGTAGGTATATTGTATTATACGTTGTTAACATCAAATGATCCATTCAAAATTGTATTGAAATAATACATTTTGAACTGAGCTATTGTGCTTTGCAGGTATTTATAAAAAAAAACACGTATATAAAATCTTGCAACGGAATCATTTAAATTTTACAAGGATATATATTACGAGAATAGTGGTATAAGCGTTAATATAGTAAATATAACAATTTATATTAAGGTTTTAGTTATCTCGTTTAAATACTATTACATATTTTGTATTAAAACTGCAATTAAAGACACTATATGGAAAATAAAGAGAAGCTATTTCACATTTTAAATCGTTAATGTATTTTTATTGTCAGGGTAGTTTATTTTTTAATTAGTTAAAACTAAATAATAGTTTGTATAACTCAGATATTTAAAATTCTTGCATGGTAGCTATAATGTTAATTATACTTACATTTGTATAGCAATTGCTAATTTGATTATATAGGAATAGCCAAGAAAGAATAATCAATTTATTTTTTCGATCGTAGAGCTTAAATTATGTTTAGTCTGTTGGTTTATAATGCAAAAGTTTTAATTTTTATCATCGTGGTACTTAATACCACTTACCATCTATATATAATATAAATATTATGGAAATTATTCAAGAGAGAATTTATAATATTGAACATTTAACAAGTTAATCTTAATCATTAATCTCGTATTCTCATATAGTCAACTACTTTTATGCTAATGTAGATTATTATATAAAAAAAAAAAATTATACAAAATTGAAATTTAAAAAACTATTAGAATTAGAATATATTTTGTTCTAATTTATGGATGGATTTAAAATATAATTGAGATGTTTATTTTTTACACAATAGTTCAACTACTAATTTTTGAATATACCTAACTACTTATTAGATATTAATTTTATTAATTATGCAGAAATATATGTATATAAACAAATTAAATCGTGTACACGTATTATAAAAATCAGGTTATTTATAAAATTACAACATTATCTATATTCATATATCGAAATATAATCAAATCATTTTTAAAACTTTTTTCATATAGATGTAAAAAAAAAAAGAAACTTAGCTGGGGAAAACATTAAGTTATCGGAACAGGTCATGCGATATGTGACTATATAGGTAGGTATAAGAGTTTCAGTGTAAGTGTTCCGACTGTTGTACTTTTAAAATAATGGAGTTACAAGTGTCAAATACGTAACATCCAGAACCCACGCAATTGTTTGGGATTTTAAACGAAACCTTCAAATACGATTTTTGATGATTATACCTTTTGTTTGTCACGGTGCACTCGGCGATTAAGTCGGACCGAAGACGAGACTACAAGTCCCTAAAGTATAATTTATGTTCTTTTATTTTCATGTTTTCGTACAAATGAAAACCGTAAATATTTGAATACCTATAGTAGGTAGCATTGTTAGTTGCATTGTATTTTATTGTGAAAAACAAATTTTGATGTTTCAATATTTCAAACACCAAAAACCAAAAATTAAATACAAAACAAATATACGCATGTATAGTTATTACTTATTATAAAGCATTGAAAATGTGTAAACATTCACTAAACTTTCTTACTATAGATACTGAATATATAAAACATAGTATATAGAAAAAAACATTTTTATATTTTTAGGCATTATTAAATAAAAAAAGATATTTTTTATTCATATTTATATGATCATGTTTCATGATGTCTGTGAAAAGCGTTTGAAACTATATAGGTTATGTGTCACTGTTGTAGATATATTTTTTACATAATATGTAATGTTTGTTTATTGCCTATAAAAAGTTATACAATATATATATATATATATTAGTTTTATAAGTTTTATTATTGAAAAATCATTTTTTTATGAGCATATTTCCTTCTTACCCAATTACTTAAAATATGTTCAAATAAAATTTAAAACATTGAATGAAATGTATCTGATATCATCAAAATCTTGATACATGTCCTTAAATTAGGCTTTGATCAAAAGTGCAACCTACACGAGTAGTTAACTTAAAATTAACTATAAGAAGTATTACCTATATTATATAAGACCTATAATAAGTATATACTAAATAGAATTACACGTAAGTTATGATTAATGTACTAGATACCTTATAAGTGCCTACGATTGTTCGTAATGAAAATATTTATTCTGTCTAATAATTAATGAAAAATAAATCAAATAATACATCAAGTAATTCGTATTACAAATGATATTTTTGCATACAGGTGTTAGTGTAAACCACCACTATGGATGTATTGGAAATATAATACCTGTATATTAAAATGTGTACCTGTAGCTATTAGTGGAGTATACGTATACCTATACTAGGTACCTACCTATATAAGACTACATATTGGTTTTTTGGAAATTTTCGTAAAAAAAAAACGAATATAATATTAATTCAAACCATGCAAGTTTTAATAAATGCATAGAATATTTATTATAATGTATACAATTATACAATTATAATTTTAAAATGTATCTTATAATTAATGTGCTCATAATATATATATATATATATATATATATGATATAAAAAGTAGATTATGAACATTCCGGATTAAGAATCTCTTCATTCATATAATATATATTTGATATATTTCACAATGATTGACGATAATAATTAGGAAACTATTTTGAAATCGAATATTAGACACTTTCAATAATCAAATTTTAGTCCAAATAAACCATATATCTTAAAATAATATAGTTGAAACTGAAATCCCAAAACTAATGATAACGATTCTTTAATACAATTATTATTATATAATGGACGAATCGATGAAGAATTTGCTAGTAAATATTGTAACGACGTGATATTTTTCATTATCCGAAAACCAACGTTTTGAGTCAAAAATTAAATTAATTAGATTATATTTTTGGTATTTTAATGTTAGAAACTTTTTCACCTTGTTATTATAATATTTAAGTATTGTAAATACGTTGATCACGTATTTTGAATATTTCTAGTAGTGTTTTTCTGTTTATTAATTTTCTGAAAAATGTATGTGTATAAAATATACGCCATTTAACATTAATATTAAAAAAAACCCCCTCGTTTTTGAAAATGTCCTATTCACTGCATTATTCTTCAATCTTAGTATTATAATATTATGCTTATATAGTTTTCATTTACACGCTTGTAATTTCCGGAGGAAAGTCGGTCGGCCAACACTAGCTGATCGACACGTGTACGACTACATAGCAGGTGTTCTTGATCCCATTACGTTGATGCCATATGCCAATTACATATTATACGTGAGCCGTGATTAAAACTTTTAAGTTTTAAAAACTGAAATCAAAATAATGAATAATCGCTAATTAAAAAAAAAAAAAAAAATACACTATGTTATGAATATATACCCAGAATTAAAAATATAAAGTATTGTAGTAGGTGAGTTTGTGGAAGGTTTTCATTTAGAGTAAAAATAAATAGCCTATTATTTTTAACTTGATTTGACCACCCCTAATCCGTACAATTATTTTACCGTAATAAATTACTAAACAACGGATCATGATATTTGCATTTCGTTAATTATGTATAGGTCTCAAGAATGCATAATATACTAATATATATGATTTCAATTAAAATATCTTATACGTATTATTATTCTAACTTGTCACCACCTTTGATTGTTTAAAAAGCTATTTCGAAGAAAGTTATAATACATAGTATAACAAAGTTATTAAATATTATATAATATTACGAAATTGATGTATTGAAGCCGTTGTTTTTTATTGGCAAATTGTGTTTACTTGGCCGTTCAAAATGATTTATTGATGTTTTATAACTTGTCGGTATTCTTGATTATTTACACTATTTTTGTTTTCTGTTCTTCGAGAGAACAACCGTCAGAATATATTCAATAGGATCCAATATATATTATTCGAACCTCAAAATCTGACATATTCTATACTTATTATTACAATCGTGTATTTCAATGACAAGTCGTGAGTCCTGTAAAACTATGGTTTCGTTATTGCCACGATTTGTGGTCCCCAAATTATACTTGACTATAGAGAATTGTATTTTGATTTAAGTGCATAAAACACCTACGCTCGATATTTTTATAACTGTTGAGTAATTTAAACGCGAAGTCGTCTGATTTACATAAATAGTAAGTATTATGCGTTAATTGATGTAATTTTTTAATAATTTCATAAGCTCGATGAATATAATATAATATAATTTTGAATATTTGTCTTTCGTGATATTAAAATATTCTATTTTTATAAAGGATATTTTTAATTATTAGGTTTTCTTCCATATTTCGCTAGTATAAATAAAGTAATAGTTTTTTGTTATATTTTATTGATTTATGAACGATTTTGGACGGTGTTTATTATTAAACTTTCCTTTCGATAAACTCGACAAGATGTTATTGAAATTCATCTCACCGTAGTATTTTGCTTTAAACTTCACTGATTATTAAAAACTCACTGAATCAACAAAAGAGTTTTAATAATATAACATATATTATAACTTATAAAGATAACGAATACTGCAGACTGACTGCTCCACACGTCATAGAAGATATTGAATTTGTAAAGTTTTATAATTATTATTATTTTAATAACTATGTGGTATATAATCAGTAATATAATACGACTACGCTCTACTAACACTATTTTAATAATAATAAAACTATATATAGCTATAACAAAACGAAAAAACGCGGCTTTTTTTTTTTATAAAATATGCATTTAAACTATGCTTACTCGAATAGTTTAAATTAAATATTCACTGAGAAAGTATTTATGTTAAGGTTGAAGAATTCTATTTTTTAGACGAGAACTAGTACTACAAAAAAAAAAAAAAAAAAGAATAAGATTTTGAAAATAAGTTAAATGTGCAACATATGTCATTCGAGTATGATAAAAATGATAAAGAATCATCAATAATTTTTATTTCTACAGAGACAAATAAAGCGTAGGGTATTTATATATGTATATTATCAGAAATAAACATAAATAAGCCTTGAGAAGCTCAATATTCAATATATTATCAATTATGTAGGTATAATATCATATATTCGTATAATATTTTGAAACTGTTAAATAGTTTATACTTTATATCTGTCAGAATATGTATATCCAAAAATATATTTTTGACAAAGTAAAGGTATAATATTCCAATACATCATTTTGTCTGGCCTATGCTTATTGGCTATTCATAATAATGTGAATATATTATATTATAACGGGTATGAAAATCACATATCACGTTATCACATGCATAAATTATAAATAAATCTGATAATAAATAAATAAAGTGAATAATAATATATTGGGTTAGTCTTTAAACATATGTAACATATATTCATTTTCACAGTCAATTTGCGTTGTTCCTGAATAATATATTACATATAATTAATACATATTATTTTTTTTATAAATTTAATTTACAATATTTTAACAATATAATATACCAACTTAATACTTATTATAAAATAAAATAAATAATTATTATGAAAAAAAGATCAATAAACAAGTTAGGAAAGCACACTCTGTAAGAGTATTTATTATAGTATTATATTTTTAAAACGTAGGTACAACTTTAAAATGTATAATTTCTCAATGTCTTGAAATATTTAGAATTTTTAAAGATAGTAAACTGATAAAAAAAAAAATGTTCTTTTCTTAAAATATTACATGAGGAATATGAAGTAGGTAAAATTGCTTCGGTTAAAAATTTATATGGTGTTTCTATAATTGATTAAATTATAAATGTACTAAATTACAAATTGTTTTAGTAAGATTTTAAATTTTAAATAAATATTTTTCTTTATAATATTTATAAAATACGTGCTAGTATATAAAAATATTATCGGTGAATTTATTCAGTATTACTATTTTATTATTTATTTATATATATATATATATATATATATGTACGCCCTATTAAATTAATAATGTATTTTATGATGTTAAAATTTGAATTTATAATTTTTTGTAAGCTGTAACATTTTTTAATGATATAACTTAGTAATAGTATTATTATTAGTCATTTTTATTGAAAATATATATTTTTAAAATGTTTTTTTATTTTTTTGGAAATAACTTTTCGACCATAAGAATTAATCCAATAAAATGTGTGTACCCATTATCCGATAATAAATTTTATCAGAATAATGGTACATTGAACATTTCCTTTTTTTTGAGATTTTTGATAAACGCGTACCTAAGGGAAAAGTACTGAAAAATGCATAAATACAGTAAAAATACGATTATGTCCAAATCGATTTTTGTAATTCTTAATAATTTCAAAGTTTTAAATGTTATCTATAATTACTTAGTGATATCCAACTTATGAATACGTTGTTTGAATATTAATATATTATTATTAGGACGCTGAGCAAAGTTATGTACAGTTTATAAGATATCTCGTATTGTATTAAAAATATTTATATATGACTGTATTAATTATTAAATTTGTTTTATGAAGAATAAGTAAAACAAGTAGTCAAAAATATGTGCAGTACAGTTGTGAATTGTGTACTCGTATCTTAATAAGTAGGTACCTTGTTTTAGAATTTTCGCAATCAGAGAAATTTTTATATTACATTTTGTTTATGGTAAAATCCACCCTTAAATAAGCCCTGCTCAAGGCATTTGCCCCTTCTTTTTTTGCTTTTTACTTATAACTTATAAATTGCCCCCCCCTCTTCAGTATCAATGTATCCACCTCTGGCCCTACTATATTTTTCATTAACATTATTATTATATTATATTGCATTTTAAAATATAAAATAGTTTTCTGATTTGTGGATAAAACAAAATTTATAATAATAAATAGCTCTATATCAAGGGGGCACAATTATCTCGAGTAGGTCTTCGCAGGAAGACATTTTTCGTATCCGTGTTATATTATCACATACAATTATTCTACTGTTACCTATACTTACATTATATTTTGTATTCTAAAATAGATATTTACTGTTTACTATTTAAATGGTAAATTATTAATTATTATCATAGAACATATACCATTAGTAAAAATAAAAATAATAATAATTGGGTATTCTGGTATTCACAGTTACATATTGTCTTATTTCTTTAGCCATCGTTTTCGATTTTTAAAGAATAGAAATAATTTTGTCACAGTGTTTTATAACAATCTCCCACTTTTTTCATTAAAATTTTAACTACAGATTAAACGGGCTAATTATAATTCCCTTAGGTATAATGAAAATATATTATTTAAATGTATCTAAATTATAAATGTTAAATACATCTGATATTCATTAGGATCGACAGATATATAATATTATAATGAGAATACTGTATAACCATAACTATACTGTTAATATGAATAATATCATATCATGGATCAGGAAAAACATTTCCTGTAAAGATCTACTCGGTAATTATTTGAGGGCTCATTCGGCGTGGCCAGGTCTTCACTGTGTAAACAGATCACTTATCCTGGTACCACAAGTTCAAAATTCGTTCTCAAAAAATATGTCATGAGTTATTAAGTACTTCGTAATTTTTCTTAACCACAATTCCGGAGTTTTTAACTTATTTTTACCGGCCAAAAACGGTTTTTTATTTCCGGATGCCAGAGTAAGCCATATCTCAGCACTCTGTTTTTTATTAATCAACTCAGAAATTTCAAACCATTGTCAACAGTTAGTGTATGAATAAGTCTCTGCATAATTCTCAATATAGGCACGTTTTATTGTGTAATCTAATAAAAAATATATTAAAATACATGCATATTAAAAATAAATAAATGAACAAATTAATTTAGTTTAATTCGCTAGGAGATTTGTATGTTTTAAAAGGTAAAATAATGTATTACAACCATTGAAACTAAACAATATTCGACATTTTAAATTGTTTAATAATTAATATATTTGTTTTGAAAGTTTAACGTGTATATTGTATGGATACATATAAACTGTGTGTACTAAGCCAAAAAGATCTCGCGTTTTGTATAACACAAATCAAAAAAACTTCCAGGGGTCTGAATAACATAAATAAATGTCATTTTTTTTTTTGTTTTTAATTAAAATATAAAACTAATTTTGAATAATTCCTATAGGGTGTTCCACAAGGATTTATAAGGTACTTATTTTGAAATGGTATAATGTCGTTTACATTACTCCCATAAATGTAAAAGTTTAAGACTCTTTTTCATATTATTTACAGTAAATGTTTACGAGAAAATGCGTCTAAAATTAATTTAAACATTTCAATATTATATTTTTATTCAAAAAAATCAGTACCTATATGAATTTAGGACACTTTTTCGATAGAATATAGATAAGTGCCACTGTCAACTCGTATGAATTTCAGTAGAATTTTATTTATTTCTCTGATTATGTAGACAGATATTATTCACGCTTATACCTGTTTCAGTTTTGGTATAACCGATTTCCATACTACACAGATTACAGTACCTATACAGTTATTCGCTATCGTATAATTTTCAATTCATAATGCCATGTGAACTGTATGTATCTTTTATGAGTATTATTAATGATGATTTGTATGATATATTTCTCAAAATTGTCTTCATTTTTTATAAAATAAAATAAAATACCTTTCGAGTTTCGAATAAATTGTCGTATTTATAACCCACTACCTAATAAATTTGTTTTTTATACTTTTTTTGCATATATAAAATAATATTAGATCTATGTATTATTTATATTTATTATTATGTTTAAAAAACATTGAAATCGATAAAATTATATTAAAAATATATTGTTTATATAATATATACAATATTATACATATATACGTTTAATACAAATAATAGCGTTTCTTATTCCTTAACTATACTATATGTATATTTAGTCTTTATTTTTGAAATAAAATGCAAATTTATCGGTACATAGAAACGCAATATGTATACCTACTTACAATAATGTTCGATTTGTATTAAAATATTATTGTAATTTTTCTTTCTTGTCTTTTTCAAGTTATTGATATTACTACTTTAATACTACAAACCATTATAGTTCGTATAGCACAAAACGATTATCCGTATCATAACATTTATAATAATATGCAGTATGCACTATTACGGGCGTTTACAAAATTGCAATTTAACTATACTTATATCGGGTTTCCAGACTATTCGGGTCATTTGCGTTCGAGTAAAATTGAATCCACCTAATCTAAATTACGCGCATATACCATAGTTATAACTATTCGTATATATATATATTTATAGTGCTAATATTATACACTTATTATTTTTTCTTATTGAATCATTATCTTTAGTACACATACGTCGTGTAGAAAATAATTTTATACTCTTTCGACGCCTTTGAACCGATTTTTATACCGACTGTAATTAGTATTTGTGGATTTTCATATAAATTAATCAAATGCCCAATACATACACGTATAACATTAGTTAAAATTTGTTTAACATGCAATCAATTCAATCATTATCATATATTTCGTCATTATTTTTATGACATTGTTTTTTAACAATTATATTATAGCGTAGAAATTTAGAATATCTATACATTATAACTTTCCATTAGATCAAAGTACATAATAGTCAATGGTAAGTAATAGTAACAGTAATTAATGATTATTTTGGTGGTTAGAAAATAATGTTAGAAATGATGACTATTTAGATTAACTCTAAAATATAACTATTTTATCATACATAATACATTTTAAAATAATACAGTATTCGTAATATTTAAAAAAAAAGTCATAATCATTCTTTTTTGGAAATGTTATTATATCCTTTAAGTGGTAATTATAAAGTATAATATGTGGCACTATACGTATTGTATTTACATGTACAATGTTATTCGCACAATTTTGAACAAATTAAATTTCTTGGCAAAATCGTTGTAAATATAATAATGTACAAGTTGTACACTATAATAATATGATATAATGTATAAGTACTGCAATAAGCAATCATAATAATATATAATTGTTATCTATTCATAAATAGGTATTTACCTACTTGAACTCATTTCGAATCATGGAGACTTATTGTAATTGATTTAGAACTGCAGTTTGTAAAACGATTGAATTTTTATAATATATGTACGTACAAGAGACAATAAATGATAACGGGAGAATATTATAGGTGGACCGGGTGAATTTGATTTTGAGCCGGTTGATAAGGCACATTACTGTATTACGGGCGTAACATACATAATTACCTACACGATTCCGATCAGCCAAAACGGTAATAAATAACAGACGTGATATACGGTTCCCAGATGATGTCCCAGAGATGTTTACTTGATAAAGTGTATGAAAAAAATCACATTACGTTTGTCTATACCTATACCGTATATAATTGAAAAATTGTACGAGTATAAAGAAACGGCAGAAATACGATATACGCATAGATAAAACGAGTAGGTTTATATTGATATATAATATAATAAATTTATTCACAAAATCAAATAGTTCTTTTTTCTCGCAAATAATATGCTGAATAATTCAAAGTTCTTTCATCCTCCCCTCCCCCTTGAAAACCCTATTTATTTTTTTCTATACCTGCAGTATTCTATATTCCAGGTGCGAGTGCCGATAAAAATGTTGAGGGCGTTACTTGAAAAAATGCGAAATTTTGTTTTTATATTTTAGATGAAACATACTACATAGTGTATAATATATTATTAAAAATATACCTATACATATATTATATGTTTATTGTCAAATGTTTTTAATATTATTTACTTATATGTATAAAAATATAAATACATGCACTTATAATATATTCGAATAATCTATTGATGTTATATATATATTATTATTATTAAGATTATTTATAATGTATAAAATAATTTAATAAAATATAATATAATAGGTATATAACTTTATAACTGTATACAATTTAAGAAAAAGTAATTTCTGAGTAGTTAAGTTATAGGTACGTTGTATGATAATTATTTTTTAATAAAAAACACTTAACTTTTAAATAATAAAAAAAATTTGCTATTCCTTAATTTTTACTAACTCACCTAAATAAATCAAACCAAAAAAGTATTGACAACAGTATCGCTCGCATATTTATATATTAATATATAAATCAAAGTAATCTCTCTACTTGGTTTTTGTGTGGTGTTTAATCTGTGAAAGTCATGTCATAATTATTTTTTCCCACGATTTTTGTAGGGGATTTTAACCCATGTATTTTAACTCATGTACTTTACTAACTATAATATATGATTTATAATTAATAAATAAAAAAATTGTTGTTCGATTTATGTGAACGGTTCAAGAAACGTCTATCTAATAAATTGCAAAAATAATCTAATTGGGTTTAATGTTATTATCCTACGGGAAACTAAATATTTAAGCCAACTTAATAGACTTTCCTTAAACGTATATTTTAAATAAATAATTGTATTACTTATTTAATTAAAAAATAGCCTTCTAAAAAAAGCATGCAGATTAGAACTTAGGTGTATACACGATATAACTAAATACTATTACACTGCAATCGAGTAGAGAATTGTATTATATAGCCTCTATATTAAAGGATTGAACAACACAATATATTATTTCACGAATTAATTAAAATTTAAATTCAATTCGGCAGAACATTCGTACAAATGTTTTAAAGCTTACGTCATATGATTTTAGGATTATAATTATTACAGTATATACGCGCGGTTAACCTTTTTGAGTAACTCGGATAATTATTTTATTTAATTATTAATAATTGTGAAAAACGTAAATTGTATTTTTTAAAAAAAAAAACATTTTAATTTAATTACAAAAATACAAACTCAAGTAATTTAAATTTCGAATACAACACATTATTGTATTTTTATTAATAAATATTAATACCTATTCTATATAGGTACATATATATTATATATACGACGTGTGGCTATTAAATAACAATACTTTCACTATAAATAATTGTTATTAATAATTTGTAATATTTTAACATTTTTCCCCTTCTCTTTACTCTACTCCGTGTTTATCACATCGCTCCATTCGTATTTTCCATTGGTTGAAACAGTGTTGGAAATCCATTTCATGTAATTCCTTTAATACCTCCGTCAATTTAGTTTTTACAGCTTCAACTGATTCAAAATATGTCCCTTTTAATTCAGTTTTTAATTTTGGAAAGAGCCAAAAGTCGCACGGAACGAGATCTAGTATTCACTAGGATGTTGTAGCACCGGAGTTCGATTTTTGGGCAGAAACTTCTTTACAGATAATGCAGTATAAACCGGTGAATTGTCTTGATGCAAGACATGAATCGTTTTCCCACAACTCCGGCCCGCTTTCTTTTTACTCGTTCTCTGAGTGTTTTAAAGTCTCTGAGACTTTTAAATAATAATGTTGATTAACAATTTATCCCTGGGGTACCCTTGAGTCATAATTACACCCTTAATATCAAAAAATAATCACTTTGTCTGCAACTTCATTACGACCTTCAAGAAATTGTTTGTACCACTCAAAAAAACGTGATCGTGACATAACAGCATCTCTATTCACATCTGTCAACAAGCAAAAACTTTTCGTAACAGATTTTCAGAATTTCACTAGAAATTTTAAATTAATACGTTGCTAAATTTTTTCGTCCAGCATAATTTCGACGTGCAGCACGTAAGAAGACAATATAAACAAGGCTCACATGTGAACTTTAGAACGGATACTGACTAAACTGGTATTTTTTGATGCAGTAATATTCATAGAATATTAAAATACCAGAATTATGCCATTATCTGCATGCGCCTTATTATTAGTTTGATAGTCTTGTTATTTAAGAGGACGCCACGCATCCGTCATTTTCTTCAAAAAACTATTTTGAAAAAAATAAGATTTCTTAGACTGTAATTATAATTAAAAACCCAAATTTGTACACAATATAGTAAATAAAATTATTTATGTTCTACAATCATCCTTTTTCAAAATTATCAAATAAAAAAAAGTAAACATATTTTTAAAACAATTTTATTTTTATTCTTTACAGATAGCATAACTTCAGTTATATTTATTTTATCCAAAAAAGGACGATTGTAGAATACAGAAAATATTTTGTCTACTATATTTTATAAAAATTTAGATTTTTAATTATAATTACGGCCTGAAAATCCTTATTTATTATTTTATTTATTTTTATTTTTTTTTATTATCATGACGGACAAAGTAAAATTTAACAATATTTAATAAGAATAAAATGATACGGTATATAATGCAGACAATAAAAGGAGGAAATAAATTTAAAATATTATATAAATAGAAATGACTAATGAACAATTAGTATTATAAAACGGTTTTGTTCACAAACATCTTGATTGATCAACAATAAAAATTGGTACTGATGAAGTGGTAATAATTACTTTTAAAATAAACTTAAATATTTTTAAATTATAAGATTTTCATTTTTCTTAAATTTCATAAAAATTGCCTATACAGAACCCCTTAAAATCGCATGTGTCATCCTCTTATGCCACGCCGTATTCTATATTTGAATTTTCTCAAAGATTATGTCGTATAAAAATGCATTTATTTAAAAAAAATATATATTTTTTATTACTTTATTATATCGCATATATAACCACTGTGTTAAGCGTATACCTTTCTTACCACGAAAATAAAAAGAATATATTGTTATACAAATTGCATGTTTATGTTTTTCTTGCACTTTGCATAGCATTTTGGCTTAGCTTAAGATTCATATCATGCAAACGGCCAAATAAAACAATTTGAATTCAAAATAATGGTATGTATTATACTACGCCTAGAGGATAATCGAAATTACTAAGTTTTTATTATGAAGTCCACGTACACTTTACATTTTTTATAACATATATACATATAAAATTATAATATTATATATATTATGTGTAAAATGATAAAAATGTTTTTCTATATATGAAAAACCTCAAATTTTAATTAAGGTATACAATATTGTATTTATTATTAATTGCTATAAATTATCATAATTTTATTCGACCAACTCTACAAAAATAAAAGAATAAAAGTTAAAACGATTGTATTTTATGAAAAATTAAGAACTAATTTCGAGTAACTTGATCTTTAAGTCTTAGAGTTTAATGATATTTTTAATTTAGTGAATCATGAATAAAAGAGTTCTATTTATGTTTATTAATTTTAACTGGTTATTGAAAGACCGATTTTTAGCTTATGGGTCATGAAAATTACAGATTAAAACATTATCATTGATTGAAAAATTTATTGCAAAATTAAAATTTTAAAAACGTATTCTCTTTAATTATGCTATTCTATAATTTTTTAATATACCTACCTATTTAGTTAATCAAATTCTATTATTTTCGAATTACCACTACTTAATACATTTTTATAGTTATGAGTTACAACTTAGAACTACTTTAAATTAAGTTATATTCTATTGAATGCCTATCGAATAATGGTATTTAATCGCTTATAGTCCACCTCAGCTACTGCTGAAACTTTTACAATTTTTACTAACTCATTTTTAATACTATCAATATAAGTTTTCTTATATTATTAATAATTAATAATAATAACTAATTATTTAACTTGAAAATTGAATGATTAGATGACCGTATAAAATAGTCCATTTTTGCTAAAATGATATTTATAAAAATCGAATTAAAGTTAAGCATATTTTTTAAACTTACAATTTATCTATTTAAAGTTTAAAATAAATAAATATATCTTCATTAGGTTAAAATATATAGTTTTTATATAAAATAATATTTTCATTTAATGGTATTATAAAATTATGACATTTTGAAATATAAGTCGTTTAAACTTTTTAATAAAAATGATACTCTATACCTAATAGTTTATATACTTGCTATATAATGTACACGTCCAATTTATTGAACTTCAGGAAGGTAAAAGATGTTTGAATGTAAAAAAATTGAGAAAACTTCTTTTAAATTTACCTCATTCAAACATTTCTGAAATTCTAACTACAACATTCACGTTACAAAAAGAAAAAAATATAACACATTAAAGTCCGAAGCAATTTGTCATTGAACGAAGTCCAAAAGGGTTTTATTATCAAACAAAACACATAAAATTACTTCATTTCTTTTCGTGATACATCAAAAGTGACTCTTATTAAGTTGTATGTTATATAAGTAATATTAATTAATATTTTTCAAAACATTGAGTTTTTAATAAATATAATTTTTATATTCTCATATTATATTTACAGTCCATTTGTATCTATAATGCAATTCCAAATTCTCTCAAAGTCTATAGGTATATTGATTATTAAAAATATATTCTATTATATTACTATTAAAATCATTATAAATAATTACTATACTACTCGTAAATATATAAAATAATTTATAATAAAAATTTGAAAAACGAATAAAATTTCAAAATTAGAAAACCAAACAAAAATAAAACACGTTTAATTGAATGTGAAATCACGAATATCTTATAATATAGTATAAGAATATAGTTTACAATATACCTTTACAACTTAACTATATCTCTTATTTTATTCTGTTTATTTCAAAAATCAAAAAAATAAAATGCTTTATAATATTACGAGTATATATTACAACTTAAATATATTTTAATTTCTTCTTTATAAGTTATAGATATATGTATATAGATATAAACTTAAGTTATACTTTTTTTAGTAGTATAATATCTACTGTGCCGATCTACTCCGCGTGCTTTCATCTCAGGCTGTTAATAATTATAAGGCACCCCCAGCCCTCGGTTCCAAATGTAAAAAAAAGGCATCCTAACTTTCTCAAGATTAAATAATGAATTTATGGGTGAATTAAAAATGTAATGGTTTTGTAATTAAATATTGAATTAAATGTATTTAAATAATGTATTAAAATATAATTATGATAAAGTAAAAAATATAAGTGCAAAAAATTTATTTTTTATTGTATAACTACGAAAAAATTATTACGTTATGAGCTAAAGTTATACCTTTTCGTATCCTAATTTTCTTTATTATAATGGGCATACAACTGTTGTTTTTAGCTTGAAATGATACATAATGAAAATTCTAATAAGATTGTATAAAAAAAAGTCAATTTTCAAGGGAAAAATTTGATTTAGAACCGTTTTATTCGTATTCAGCGTTTTGTTTTTCGTCCTAAATAAAAAAAGAAAGACAGAAGAATTTTGAAGAAATTCAAAAACTTTAAAATTTAAGTACCAGTTGTAAATAGCTGTACATATTTAAACTATATCTGTAAATACGATGGATATAACCTATATATATAATCAATACAGTGGAATCCACTTAATGGAGACATCGTATAAAGGGGACAACCGCTTTATAGGGACAAATCGGCAGAGTCCCGAACGAATGTATTCATTTTATGCAATTTAACTTCATTTATTGGGGACAAACCATCGGTTATAAGGGATATAGTTTAATCTGTTCATACCTGTTTTCTTATCGAAACTGTAATTATCTCTATTATATTTTATATAATTTACTAATTATTTTTATCCTACTACCACGTACATATTCCACGAAGATAAGAATCGACTAGCTTACGTACAAAATTACTTCCTCGATAAGCTTTAGTTCACGTTATTTCGGCTCTGTGTAACGTTTTCATTTTTATTTAAACAGAAAAAGAAAGCGAGAAGGCAAATATCCCGAAGTGGATAAAGCTATGAACGAATGGTTCTCTGCTATTACTGAACGTGGTGTTCGAATTTCAGGCCCCATGTTACAGTAGAAAGCTGAATTTTTTGCTCGAAAAATTGGACATAGTAATTTTAAAGCCACAGAAGTTTGGATTAGTCGTTGGAAGGATCGAAATTATATTAAGTTCAAGCGATTCCACGGAGAAAAAGCAAGTGCTGATAAAATGGAGCTAATGAATGGTTCTTAACTAAATTACCAGAAATACTGGAAAAATTTTCTCCCCAAGACATTTATAATGCTGACGAAACTGGTTTATTCTACCGAGCGACTCCTGATGGTTCTTTGTGCTATAAACGGAAAACACTCGATGGATCAAAAAAATGTATGAATCGTATAACAGTTTTATGTTGTAATATAGCAGGCACAAATGAAAAAAAAGCTGGTGATAATCGGAAAGTCCGCAAAACCAAAAAAAAGCGAATAAAAATGCATGGATGACAACAGGAATTTTTACATTGTGATTAAAAGACTGGGATAAAATCTTGAAAAAAATTCATGGCAAATTGTATTAATTGTTGACAATGTGGACCACATCCTCACTTAATGGATTTAAAAAATATTAAGCTAAATTTTTTGCCACCAAACACTACTTCTATTATTCAACCACTCGATATCGTTGATCTACTGGTTTCTCCAACTAAAAATGACGTAGTGCAATGTGTACGGAATGAGGAGCAATTTTTAAATACTGATGATTGTATGCCGTACTTCAATGAAAATAAGAATTTTGATAACATGACGAAATTGATAAAATTGCTAAGAGAAGTCTGCAAAATTAAGTAAGTGATGACGATGACGACAACGACGTTCAAACCGTCAAAATTTCAACTAGAGAAGCAGAAAAGTGCATTGATCAACTCAGACTAAATTTCATGCAAAATGGAAATGAAAGTATCCCAACAATTTCGCTAGACGTCTGTGCAGACTTTGTCAATAAGCAAAGTCTTAATAAATTAAAACGAAAAAGAATTGGCGATTTTCTGAAACCTAACAAAATATGAATTATGTATGTATTTCAACATTTTTTTAAAATATTTTAATAATAAATAAATTAATAATACTACTAATAATAATTGTTAAACAAAATAATAATGAAGTACCTATGTATATATTTGTGATAAAAAAAATGTAACTATTATCTATGCATATTGAACACGTTAATAGTTTTTTTAAAAAATTATTCGGTTAATCGGGACAGTCGGATAATAGGGACAAATAGGTCACCGCCCAATGTGTCCCAATTAAGTGAATTCCACTGTATATTATATGCATTATTATTATTTACCTGTTGGTAAATCAAATACGTTTTAAAAATATATACGTATAACTGCCTAAATAAACAATGAATACAAATTACAAATTGGGTATTTGACCTATTCAACGGGGAATAATAATTTGTATTACTGTTATATATATAAAAAAAAAAATTTGAACGTTTAATACCTACACGTATACGTTTAAAACTGTTTTAAAATTTTTGAAGTTCCTTCGTTTTGTCTAATCTGAAAATTCGTATTTTTCGTTTCAAATAATAAATGTTTTTCTATTTTTATTATTGTCTTAAACTTAAAATAATAATCACAAATATAATAATTAATATATTATTTATGATGGCCGCAGAATTTTCGTTTGTTTAACATATTCCGAATGGTGACTAACCATTTTTGTTTTCACAACTGACAACACTCATTATTATGTTCACTTTTCAGCGAAACTTTTTTTCGCGTTTTAGTGCACACATCGTTAGCCGATTCAAGCTTTTTCCCGAATTTGAATTAAAAAATTATTTTACGAAATATCCGTTCGTTAATACCTTACCAGTGTTTGCTATAGAATAATTTCAGTAATTTTTTTTTTTTTAACTCTATGACTCAATAATTTATTACAATTAGTACGACGATATTATGATTACTTTTTTAATAAACAAAATATGTTAAATGTAATAATACGATGAGATTAAAAATGTATAAGCCCGAATCTTTTAAACGAATTTTTATTTTTATCGAATATTTAACTCATTAATTTATAATGACTGGACCTGCAGAAATACCATGTTGAGGTGAGATTTAAATATATTAATATAATATTCTTATATTGGAAATTTATTAATTATATAATTAATGTATAACACAAACGCTTTTTAAGAAATATATTGTGCTCGTCCAAAATATAACAAAATCTTTGGTTAAAATCTTAAAAAAATATTTTTATATATTTTCTAATGTCTATAGGTAAAGTAAATAAAACAGGAAAATTTTATAACATATAAATATCAGTATATACTATATATATATATATATATATATATTACAGTATTACAAGTTGAACCGTATAGAAACATTTCAACAAAAAAAATAATTAAATAAATTAGTATGTATTACTAGTGCGTATACCTGTATGTAATTTTCTTAATTTGAGAAAAATTCAAAATCATCGATGGAAGAAATGACATAAAATATATCTATGTAGTTATATAAATATGTGTTATTCAAATGCTTTAAAAAATAATTAAAATATTTTTTTGACATATTACCTATTTTCATTGATCCTGAACAGACCTGAAGTATACACATTATATACGTATACATATACCAAATTTTAAGAGCAATTAATAAGAATAGGTAATATAATAATATGTTATAGTTTCATTGTATCTAATATAAACTAAATTTAGTGAATTTCTAATATGGTAAACCTAATATTAGATCATTTATATCAATTTAATACTAAATATTCTAACATTATTCTTTTTTTGTTAGATAATATCTTATCATTCAATGTATTTAATTAATTAATATATACTATGATACTAATAAGTAATTTTATCAAATTAAATTAAATAGTAGGTAAAAATGCTAGTTGAAGAGTTTGCGCTAATAGAACATTTTAAAACTGCACCAACTACTCGTATAACACGCGAAACGTATATTTGTACTTACCTAGTGGAAAAATATTACACTAAAATTAAGTATATTTTGGAATGTAACTATTTGTAATTTAATTCATTTATGTATAATAATATTATATGATTAACCTTTTATTAATATAAATTCAAGTCTTCGGATATATTATATTAACATAAATTTGTATTTAGAAATTAGAACTACACGATTTAATATAATACAGACTGTATACTAGCGTATTAACGTGAGCCCTGCATTAATTATACACTGGTACAATCAAAATGTCAACAATCTAATTGTAATCTAATCCAACCGAATCTTAAAACCCTTGTAAATTCTCTGGATTTTCCACCAAAATGGCCTAAACGTCTGGAACAAATTTGGCTCCTTTTAGTGCTTTAATTTTATTTTTTAAAACAGTTTAAAAATCTTTAAAATGTCTACATTGCATTAATTGCAGCATTTTTAGCATTTTTTCGAATTTTCGTGAATTTTATTATTATTATTTTATTAGATAAAGATGGGTGGGGGGGAAGTATAGTATATATTGGCAATAAAAACTTTCTGAGAGCAGATAAGCTAGTGCGGAAGAAGAAGAAATATGAAATATGTGCTCTGTATTCTGATCGATGAAAGATAAAGTTGATGATTTCAAATATTTTTTTATTCTTTGTATCAAACTCCTAAAAGAACATATATTTTTTTCATTCGTAAATAAATCGTACCCGTATAATTCATCAAAAAATTGCTTAAGCAGCTATACACAATCTTTTTAAAAGTATCTGATTATAAGGGCCTTAATAAAATCTAAATTTAAATACAAAATAGCACAAAATGACAATTGTTTTTTCAATGACCTCTATGGCTGTTTTATATTTTAGTTTTTGGACAGTTTTGGAAATGTAATCATATGATAATGATAATGACAAAAGGTATATTAAGTAGTTTTAGACCGTGGCAAAATTAAAAGTTTTAAAACAGTTATCTATCAAAATTAGATAAAATAGAAAAACACAGTTTAGAAACTATAAGAAAAACATCTTTACCAAGTTGACTTTTACTGCATTAAATACTAGGTATTTGCAATAAGGAGACTTACAAAAATATGAAAACGTTGTAAAATTTCAATCGTAAGTTCCAACGCTATAGGGTAGATCATTTACCGATAAAGTTTGGGTCACACATTGAACCTGTGCCATTAATTTTCTGATTTCAAACTGTTATAAAAAGAAATATGTATTGGTTTTTTTTTTTTTTTAATAAATAATACAATATGTAATATTTTCACTGTATAAACTTATACCTCGCAATAAAATTGTTCTGATATTTAATAATGAAAAATGCTTAAAAACTATTGTATTATTAAATCTTATTTCATAAGAAATAATTAGAATATTCTAATAGGATATATTTAAAATATAAAAAAAGGGACAAAATTAATACAGTAAATAAATAATATAATTTTTTTCATTTTTTATATTCTCTTCTACGTATAAGATCGTGTTTATAGGTAAGTACATATATATATATGAAAATTAACCTATTTATATGCTAACATATTTTTATTATTTGATTTCGGTTTTAATAATTAATAATTATAAATTATTATTATAATAAATACGGTCTAAGCGGTCGAAACGCGTGTTTCGGCGCACGAGGTCTCAGGTAGTAATTGGGGTACCTAGCTAAAAAGATTTTTCTCGATGATGGCGTCTGGTCTCCGGTTCAAGCTGGCCATAATTACCAAACCCGTTCACTAATTGGGTAGCTATGCTTACCGTAGCTATCAAGAACCATATTCGACTGACCGCGAATTCGCGAAGGTGAAAACCTGACCATGTTACAGTTTGGGAAATAATAGAATGTAAAATTGTAAATTTAATAATTTAAAACTAATAAGTGATAACACATAGATATTAGCCTACTGCTATTAGTAGTTAACCACTAATACTTGTAAGGCGTATATATTTATATGGGTAATTATACGATTTAAATTATTATTAAATAAACTAACACCAACTCTTTAAAATTAAACTATTATCCTCCTCAATCCAATAATAACAGAGTGAATAATCAAAAACCATTATACATTGTTGTGTATATTTCTTCCATAGAATAATAATATTGATTATTATTAAAGGGCATATTGTATTAGTATGAAAAACAAATATAGTTTTATATATGTACATAACGCGGTGAATTGTATTATATTTTTATAGTTTTCGTTTGAAAATCCGATAAAATGATTTTACAGCTATTGAATTTCAACAGTAAATTGAGATGTACATGCGTTTAGAATATTAAAAATATGTTCATCACAAATATAACAATAACGACCTGTGAAAATACGTATATAACAAGTATCGAAGTTTGCTATACGTAATACCAAACGCCTTACCAAAATTGTGATATAAATTTTTTTACTACCTATATAAATAGTATTATAATAAAATACAGTTATTTAAGAAAAATAGTTTTCCGTATTAAATGTAATGTATTTCACAATAAAAAATGAATATTCAAAAAAATCGTTGGGAAAATTGGTATATTATAATATACTATATTACATTTTTTTTATACACGTATGGATGTTTTAATGATGCTACCCGCGCATTGTTATTCATAATATTTAATTTATTTTAAAATCAATATTAATAAATTTACATTGGTAGATAAATAAAGTCTATATAGAAATAATAATAATATTATTATTATTTACACAGTTAAAAATTGTACGTATACAATTTGCAGGGAACGAATAGATGAAAAAAATAGTAAAAAGACGTATAAAAATATAGTTATTTTAGTATTATTTTCTTTGTACTGCGTGACATCGTTCAACGGAACAAAAACGATTTTAGAAATTATTATAACGTAAAGTTATTGAGTTATTCTATCATTATTTCTGAATTCTTACAAGTGTAAACTATTTTGTCTATGAAGTTTCTCGTACTATAATGGTTCATGTTCGTACATATATAATATATGCTGTATGTATATATGTATGTATACATAAAAGTTCAACGTTCTACAACAAAATAGGGTCATATTTTCTTAACGTATTCTAAAAACGTTTATTTATATATTAAATCTATTTTCTGCGATGTCCCTATTATTATAATAATTTACATATTTTAAAATAGTAAGTATTGAAAATAAACCGTTTTACAGGAAAATATTTGACGTCTTACGTGTTTAGTATTTCTTTTAAAAATTCCTTGTAAAATGAATGGTTACTTTATTGGTCACTACGATCATTCCCGTAGTTCGTTTATTTTTATTAGGTAATTCTTATTTAAATACAGTGGAATATTACAATCAGTCTATAAAAAGCGATTTTACAGCAGTAAACCCAATAGCTATCGAATTGATACTTTCAAAAACACGGTCAATATAATAAAGTAAAAAAAAAATAGGTAAGTGCTTGGGAATTGGAAAATATTAAAAATTCCCGTTGATGCGTGAACATTATTGCTGAATTAAATTTGTTGTTTGTTATCTTATATAATATTATACATATTTAATAGTAGTACTTATATACATATTACATTATACGATATACATAATATTATGCGCCGTGCTCGGAATGGAAGATTTTACGAACCGGAACGCTATAAACATAGCGTATGCCATTTTGTTTGTGAAATAAAGTACTTTTTTTTTTTTTTTTTATCATAAACCAATTAACAACTAAATATTAATTAAATTATTTCAATTTATTTTTCCAGTGAATATTGAGGTTGAATGTCATACCAAGATTTCTAACGATTGAAACGCTAATAATTGCTATTCACATTTTTCCGGCAAAATTAAACAAAATAATCTAAACAGCAGTGATAACAAATGGAGGGAAATATTTTTGATTCCTATTAAATAATTATTGTTCCTGATATCAATCATGAAATTACAGTGATATAATAATAATTAGTATATTTCGATATTCCCAATATTTTTAAGATCTAACTGCCGGGAACCGGAAACTTTGTACTGTCTATTGTTTTATTTTCATACCGCGTACCTTTGTACGGCTAAAATAAAATCATGACATTCGAACGCGGACACTTTGTACGGTCGAAATTTATCCATAATTATTTATTTATATTTTATAATATATCATGTTTCCACTATGCAATCCGCCTGTTTGAAATTGTAGATTTACAATTTGTGAATCTATAGATTTTGAACAATCCAAATATTTTCCTTTCCATTTTTGCACAGAATGTGTTATATTCATTATTAGATGGTACTATTTAAATGAAATATATATAATTTTATTTTTTATTTTGTCATATTTGAAATTTTATAATTTAAAATATTATAATAAGCCTTTAATACGAAATGTTATTGGGTTGGATACAAAAAATATTCATTTATTACGGACGATTAAATGAGTTACAAGGAATAAAATATACCAACATTATATAATATTGATTTTTTGAATAAAAAAATCATTCTATATAGGTAATCATTTTGTATAAAAACGCGAAGCCTCAAAACTCACCCAAAAGTGCGAGGCCTTGTACGGTTGCACTTTGTGCACACCCCTTGAGCCGGCATGTTACGCACACACTCAGTTATACCTTATGCACCTTATATTTTTGGAAAACATTTGTTATGCTTTTAAGTTTTTTTAATATTAACCTGAATTTTAGTTTTTTAATTCTTAACTTGATATTATGATTTAAATGTTTTTATGACGTAATAGATAGGTACAATATATTGTCTACTGTAATAATGGTATTTATCATATTTTTAATTTAAATATTTTGTAATATCTACTTATATAGTTATATTATCAATATTTTTATAATAAAAACTACATTTTATACCATTTCTATGATCTGAATACACAGTACCTACATAATACACACTAGAGCTATTTTCAGTAATTAAATTTAGCTTATTTTGCAATTTACGCTTTAAATTTTTGTATAGTTATAATTTATTACAGATATTAGGGTTCAGATTAAATAACTATAATCGATTTTGACGGAACCACGTTTCAGCAGTATTTATGTAGTTTTTCTGTATTTTTTCTTAAGTACGTATTAAAAAAGCTATATTGATCAAATCGAAAAATAACTTCTAATAACCTATTAATGTAGGTACTAACTAAAAAAAATTTAACTAAAATATAATTTTTGAGTAGATATGAAAAAAAAAATAAAACCGATTATTATAAAACCAATATATTAAAATATAACCAATATACGGAGGGAAACACCCAGTGTAACCATTTCTAACAATATTATAATAGTGATTAATTTTATTGTATTATATATTTTAATTATTATTATATTACAAAATGTTTGCCATAGTATATTTTGTCACTACCTGTAATAGTACAAAATGTCTGCGGTTTTCATCTTTTCGACGTGACCGTACAAAATGTCCGTCAACCCTAACTACCACATACCTACTTTCTCAGAATATAAAATAAAACTGGGTTTAACTTCTTCTAAAAAGAGTGGTTTCAAATAATCCGGAACACCTTCTTTTCTTATTTTAATTTTTTATGTTAAAAAACCTCGAGTTATATAATTTTCTTTATTTAAACGAAAATGACGATACAAGTGTCATATTTTATCATCTCAAAATTGTGTATTTTCTATCTCATCAATTCGGATAGGTACGGGAAATTTTTTCGATCTAGTACATTATGTTTTCTTGTTGATACTTTGCATTTTGAATTCTCTAAGGACGTTGGATAACATGTATCCGAGCAGCGCACTTTTATCATCGCTACCTACGTATTATAAATAATATAACGATCACTCTTTTCTTCATTTTTTTTTCTTTATTAATAACTAAATATTTTTTATTGTTCGAAATTCTTAAATACTGATTTTTTCCAACCGGAATGGACGCATAGACTAATGTTACGAACCTGAACGCCATTCCTGTACGTTCCGGTCCATTTCGAGCACTGATTATATTGTGTATATAAATAAATTATCATAATATTAACCCTTAAAAAGACAATGCACATGTTCCTTGAGGTTATATCGTACCCATATTTACTGTCTTCCATGACTATCTAATGGAAAGTATAGAAAACATTTTAACGATTAAAATTAAAGGTACTACGCCTATCTTATAATTTAAGATAACACCTATATAGTTTCACATCATTTTCTATTTTGGAGGGATTTTTAAAATAAATTTTACTTATTTGTTGGATGATATTTTACAAAAAAAAGCTTTTAAATCGCTTCTAAAATATTCCTACAATTAAATTTAGTGATAAATATTTAAACTCCACTCTATTCAACCCAAACACCATAAATTAAATTTACAAATGCATAGTCAGGGTTAGGCAAGATATATGTAAAAAGAATCTTGATATAGATAAAAATACGAGATATAAGATACAAGATGAAATACTCTCAAGAAATATATAATATGCAAATGGGACTTAACTATAATACATAGTAATTCGTATTATTATATTGTTAAAAATTTCTCAAACTAATTATTATTAATAACAATATACAAATCAAATATATTGCATTATATCACATAAAAATTTGAATGATACTAGAAAAAATTTTATTTATAGTTACAATATATAAGATACTTTCAAAATATGTATCATAATACGTGATATAAGTTTATCTTTGATACATACCAAAGATAGGTACACATATCTATGATACCGCCCAATTCCGTGCATAGCATAATAATACAGGTAATTAATTAATTTGTTAGATACAAGAAGACGGTAATAATGAGGGGAGCTAGGTACAAAATCTTTTTAACTATTTCAAAAATATTTATTTTTTAAAACCTATACTCCTATTAAAAAAAAACCCAACTTATAAATGAAACATTTTAAAACTTTTTAAGTGAACTTCAAAATTTATTTGAGCAAATTCTTTAAAATATTAACATAACAAAACAAATTGCATGAATGATAATGTCTCACTAGCGTTTTGTAAAGCCTACTGGACAAATGGTTTTGTCATATCACACGTAAAACGTCACATATAGTTTCAGTACATGATTTTAATGGCAATATGCATATCATGTCTAACCTATGAAGATATATCATATTTATTAAAATATAAACTGAAAATTTTCTCAATAAGTTTTAACTATCTATAGATTTAGTCGTAATATTTTATTTTAAATTACTTGTTAAATTATTTTTGATAATCTTACAGTTAATAATTTAGACTTTATGTTTGGATTTTTATTTTTTTAATTATTATTAAAAATAATATATTAATAATTTAATTTAATTTTTGAAAAAAAAAATGGTTTAAATATTTTTTTATTCAATAAAATATGCTAAATAAAAGTACGATTTAAATAGGTTCACGTATATAATACTAAAAAAAAAACAAATAATCAGAGACCGTGAATTCAAAAATCAATTATGAATTTAGTCAAATTCAATAGTTTATTGTATATAAAGTATTGAAAATTAAAATTCAACTCATTTTTATTTTTAAAATTCGTACTTCAATATTACCTTGTTAATATATTTACCTACAGCTTACAATATAATATCTATTATTAGTTCTGTATTATAGTAAATAAATTTATACAAATAGTCACAATTTACACAATTTCACAATTTATTTTCTTCATAAATTGATTTATAAAATTACTTTAAATTCCTTTGTGACGCCAAGCATTTATTTAATTTACAGAAATGACTTCAAAATAATTTATTTTAGAGATAAAAAGTCGTGTGAATATTACAAAACTGCAGGCAAATTATTATAATATGTACTCATATTTATTTGAACATTTTTATGAAATAAGTATATTTATATATCCTACAAAAGAAGACAAATATTCGGTTGATGAATTTTTTTACTTGAACACTTATTTATTTTTTAATAACATTTTTTGAATATAATATTACTTAAAACGTCGTTTGGTTGAAATAATAATTTAATTCCGACAATAAATTATTCATAAATATGTATATGCTGGTATAATTTTATAAAGTATTCATTTTATAATTCTGAAATTTGTAGTAGATAAGTTAATATCTTTAAGTTTAATTTGCAATCTATATTACATACTTCAGTAATTACTATTTAATTTAGGTAAATACACATAATAATTTGTAGTTATATTATTTTTAAACATAAAATGATAAAATGAATAAAGTTTAAAACAAACGAATTGAAAATTATTAAAGGGATAACAAGAAATATGAATAAAATGTTTATTAAAAACCATAATAAGTTCAAGTTTTAACTAACCTACATATATAATTTTTTTTATTTAATAATTTTTGAATAGTCAATATCTTTCAATATTTTTCATATTTTCATATGTTTCTATTAAATCTGTAATATTATAAAAACTTTAAAAAATGCAGTTTAAATTTTATTAATGTACTAGGAATTATTAAAATATATATATATATATATATAGGTAGGTATCTAAATAGTATTATGTGTATAGAATTATATAAAACTACAATAGATACGTTAAAAAAAATGTTGTTATATTTTAAAATTAAAGCAATCGCTATAATAGGTATATCTGCATTTTCTCGTTTTCTTAAAATATATTTTCATTTTATTTTGAATCAAATACCTACTCGTATTTACATATTTTAAGTTCTTAATTCGTAATAAAAATATTATAATTACGGGGATATTATACAATATTAAAGATAATACTAATTAGAAAATTATTCCAAATATTTTATTTGAAACTTTTTGAAATACCTAATTAATAACATTGTATATTGAAAAATAAAACTTATTAATTATGTAAGTATTATTTATTCGTTATGCATCAATTTACCCTAAACTATATATATTCACTCACTTTATTATTATCATACTGTTCATTTTGTGTTAAACCATTTCTTCTTGATAATTTATATATGTGATGCTGGTATTTTATGAAATTTAATGGGTTTTAGATTTTATTTTCATTAACATTGTATAAATCATTTTCCATCATTTTCAATCTATTATTATTCCGTTTAATTATACGTTATTTAACAAATAGATTGATACACTCATTATAATTTTAATCTTAAACAATATGTACCTAATAATAATTTAAATCAATACAAAATTAGTTACAATGCATTAATATACTTTTCATCCCTTTATTTTTGTTCATATTTCTATACACTGACAGTGCAGATAGATTGCGAGTCGATAAAAAACGGCATTCCAATATCCAAAACACAAAACAGTCGTGTCTCTTCTACTAGAAAAATATGTAAATTTTTTCAATCAATTTGTCCTATGCATTTCAATGCCAAGTCGTGCATACGTCATTACACTTGTTGTATACAAATAAGTTGTATTATTTGTATTGTCCTTCCTCCCCCAGGGAGATTTGATTTATTTTACATGACACGAGATGACGTGTAAAACGATGTCTAACATATGCATGTATTCTATAGCTAAAGAATTGATAAATAAATAAATTTATACGTTTATGAATTTATACATTTTACATTTTCTATTTATTAAAACACGTAGTTCAGAGAACCATTGTTGTACTAAATACATATATTATTAAATTCGAACATACAATATAATTATACGAATTAAAGCGTTTATAGTATAGTATTATAATTTATAACCAATAATCATTATCAAATAAATATATTCAGATACAGAAATTACCAAAGAAAATTATCCAAATGAATATTTTAACCTATAATTAACAAAACATGTTATAATCATTGATATTTAAGCCCAATTATACAAATAAAAAAAAAATAAAATTTTATTTCAAAAAAACCATTCAATTTATTATATAATATTTTTTAATTACAATTTTATCATGTGAAAATATTTTTGTATATAATCATTTTTAATATTTTATCAATAACAATAAAATAATTACAGCAGGTACTTAATAATAATTATTAATTTCCATTAATTATTTCAATATAGGCACCTACGAATATAATAAAATAGAACATTATAATGTTATCTATTTATATTTATGATATAGTAGGTATTATAGGTATAGTGTTATAGTATAACAAATTAAAATAAAAAAAAATATAATATATAAATGTAAATGTAAAATAAATGAAATTTTCTTTTTTGTAATTATCGTTATACTAATCGATCATTCTCATAAACATTTTTGCACCAATTTTGTAATCATATTGAACATATTTTTACCTAGTTATTTCTTATATGCTAACTGTTTTACGTAGACAAGGTATAACCTATATAGGTATATTTCATGGTGAACTGAAATTTTAAAATCATTTTCAGTTGGAAATACTTTCATTAATTATATTATATCAACATTAGATTGGGTAAACTAGGATTATTAACAAAAACCATTACATCAACCATCAATAAAGGCAACATCCCAAGTACATAATAACAGCTAACGAAGAGCTTAAAATGAGTTTTCCTTGTATAAACTTTTGTTTCTTTAGAAGTTAATCGTGTGAAATGTTAAAACTAAGTAATCAAAAGGGTAGTATGCCTATGGCTTATTTATTTTTAACTCGGAGACGTGGGATAAATAATATTATTTCAATTCCAATATACTTACAGTATACATAATTATATTTTATTCTTTTGTAAAATACCACGATCATAATAGTCATAATTAAGTAAATTAATTAATACCTCATGAAAAAATCGATTTTATAATGATACACAATTTAATATAATATATCTCGTATAACATTATACTTTAACATTATTAGAAAATCTTTAATTAAAGTAATAATATAATTATAATGATGATTTAGTGTTTTAATACTTTAAAACTAAGAAAATTAAATTGAATAATATTTAAATATATTAAAATTATGTTTTGAATTTATAATTTTATTGTAAAATAAAATGATTAATTAATATTTCAAAGTACATTTACAACTTATTTTCAAAATGTACCTTGATGCCTATAAGTTATAAATGAATAGGTGCCATAATTTAACGATAAACCTTCTATAGAAAGTTTTTAAACTACACAAATTAAAACGAGTTAAAAATCATATAAACGCCCCCCCACATAATTACTATAATAATGCTATTTCATTTAGTTTTTGCATTATAATTAATAATTTAAAAAGTTTATAGTCCAAACTTATTATCACTGACGTTAATTTATGGCCATCGTGCAGTAAGGTTAACAAATTGAATGAACGTAATTTTGAAATTTTTATAGTTTGCACATATACTGTTTGAGTTTTTGACTTTATATTCTTAGTCAAGGGAATTAGAGTCTATTACTCTCAACCACACCGCATAACAGAGTAATTTAAAGGTATTATATTTCTAATGTACAGTTTAATCTAGTGATGCAATAAGGATTCTGAAAACTTATCTGAATTCATCGTGAAGAGAATGACTTTCCCACTTATTCGATTGTATCCCTTTAAATCCCACTAAAACTAAGTTTTTTCATTTGTAGTAGATATAATAAATTGCCATATACACATTTGTAGAAAAAAAATCCAGTAAAAAGTCGTTCTCAAGAAGACTTTATGACGAATTCAATACAGTTTTCTGAATCCTTATCATATCAATTTAAAAATCAATAATTGCGTTGATATGTTATGTGTGTGATAGAGAGAAACAGCAAATCGCCGCTTCCCTTAATTTTACATTATTTAATTCAATAGTAAATATAATATTTAAATTATACCGATACCTACATTTAAGGGATATGAAATGACTAAAATTAAAATAAAAATTTTATTAATTCTATACATTTTTGAAAATGTTTCCTAAATTGTAGATGATATTTCGGTATAGTATATTTTACAAAATATACTTATTTCATACACGCAACATACGAATAAAATGAATATTTTAAATAAGCAACACACCCTTAGGAATTCTTATCGTCTTCATCCATTCTACCATTCATACCTATCCATTCAGGGTCGGCTGCAATTGATATATTTCTCTAGATCTTCTGAAACATAATAAAATATATATTATATATGTATATAATATTAACTCAAAACCTACAAACGAGTATACGTCATAAGAATAAAATGTTAATAAACACGTGAACATGTATAGTAACTGATTATTAGTTTTGTATGAATTTTTGTCACTTTTTTTTTCATCCCAAGTTCATGTTTGGCGTTTAATCGAATGTTTTCCAAGATTAAATCATATATACATGTATATACGTCATACCACGCTTAAATGCCTAAGGATATATTAATATTAAACAAGACATTATTCCAAATTCTCATAAAAGCTATGATCAAAAACATGCGCTTAATATTTTGCATTGTGCGTTTAAAGTTATGATTAAAATAAAAAGTAATAGTTTCGTTATACATGGAACAACGAAGATTATAAAATGCGATAAATCTCTAGCGGAACACACGAACATAAGACAATATAACTACATAGTGTTACAGCTGTTATTTACCTGAAACAAAAATTAATCAATATTATACTACTACGTATAACTACATAATATTGATTAAAATAAAAAAAAAATTTCCAGAATTTTAGAGGATAAATGGTTTTATGATGGTAGTTACTATGTTATTTTACATTTTCAAAAATATAAATAATCTATAATACTAGTATACTCAGTGGTATACTTAAAATTTATTTTATTTACCCCTAGAGTATTGGAGAGAGTTTTAAAAATACATATTGAAAACCATGCGTGATAGAAAACCATATAAACAATTTTACCATATTTTTAACAAATTTTAAAATAATAACAAAATATACATAGTAATAGGTAAAACATTAATATACCTATTAATAATTTTAAAAAAATTCTCATTTTATCATCTCTCTGTATCTGTGCTAAACATGAAAATTCTAATAAAATGTTGGATAGTGCATAACCCAACGGACACAATGATAAAATAGTTAACCACTTTTTCCCGAGCATTCGCAATATATTTTGTTATAATATATTATAAAAGAATGTAAAGATGTATATTATTTATGTATATACCTATATATAAAGTTATGTGCAGTTTATAATCTAACATATATAGTAAAACGCGTATATTATATAATCGTAACATTATATTATTTTAGGCGGTTCATATACAACGTGAAAGTATGTAACTATGTATTTTTACATCCTGTCTCTGATTGGCTATATTATTAATAAGTGATAACTGATATCATTGATAATATCGATACTCGTTTTTCTTTTTTCACTTTTCAGGATGACTATTTTAATCGTTTAATTTTTAATTCTAATTGTTAAAATATTTGCATAATTTTTATGTAATAAAACATGTAATTAAAATTATTTCTTTTTGTTGAATTTTCATATACTATTTCATGAAAAAGTTGGAACTCGAGTTAAGACTTTTCATGGTGAGAATACTAAAATACTACCCCACAAAATAAGTTGTATCTAACTCAAGTCAATGTACTTTTTTCATAGGAACATTTTCTAAAATTATAGATTGTAACTTAAGTTAATGCATTTTTATTGTGAGAAGATACAAGGATATAATGAAGTTTATAATTAATACGACTGTTCAAAAAGTACCCAGACAAAAATATTTCAACAATTAATACAATGATAATATTATTGCCAATTTTATTAGACTAAAATAAAATAGAAATAATATATTGTATTTTAAATACATTTTGAAATGTATACGATGTCCAGTTAAATATATAGTGTAAGAGTGTGCATTTTATTTTAAGATAAAGATGTAAAAAATGGGTGGTGAAATTTAAAATGACTATTTTTTTAACAGCATGTGCCAATTTGTATTGACAATTATATGCCATACTTTGTAAATTTTTACTGAAATATAAAAGCAAATACTTTTCGCTTTATAGTAATTAATAATTATTTAACTAAGTTAATTATAATTATAGTTTAATATAAATTATAATTTATAAAATACGAATATTAAATTAAGGTAATATTATCATAATGTTATGTTGTATGAAAATAATCAAAATCAATCAGAAAACAAGAGGCATTATTTTATGTTTATTTGTGCATTTGACTCGCTTTTATGTTTTGTTATTATTTCTGATTTCCGCGGTCATTTTATTATAAAAACTCCTTCAATAAACGCGTCACTGGTTCTCGAATACAAAGTATATTACAGAAAGATCCCAGTATATTAGAATGAAAGAGCTGCTCGATATCATGGTATTTTTAAATTATTCTAGAAATTTTATGACTCAATCTACAATATACTCTACACAATAAACTATATAGAACTTTTTTATTTTCAATATTTTCTCAATTAATAGACGTACAAAATTTTTATTTAGTTTTTTTTATTAATTTTTAGCTAATGCATGACATTACATATTGTGCTCGTACAACGTTATTACGTATTGCATATTATACGAAATATATATAGATACGCGAAAAACAATATTACCACTCGAGTTTCTCACGGAATTACAACGGCTATATAAGCAAGTACTAACGAAACATAAAATATCCATATATTAATGTCTTGATTTCTCTATATATCAAATTCATTATAGAAGGAGGGACATATATATATATATATATATATATATAGTGATCGATTAAAAATAATAATTACTACGTATAATAATCGCGTATAATTATTCTAATTTACTCTAAAATCTGAAATCCACGGGGTGATTTAAACGAAATTATCCGCCACAAGCGGTTTCACATGTATACCACTTTAAGTATGCGGTTTGATTCATCAACCTTCAGAAATTATGCATTCGAGGAGTGAGAGAAATTTTCGAGTTTGACCGGAATAATCACGAAGGACTCCCAGGACCAGGGATAGCCGACCACTGTATCTAATTAAACAGAATATCTAATAAATCTAGGTAGGTAGTGAGATTGACAAATGTTTAATAGTATTGTAGGTGTACGTCTTAGACTACTCATCTTATTCAGTATCGAACAATCTATAATTTGATGGTATAAATTATCACGACCATTGACTACAAATGAATTAATTAATTGTATCATTACCCGTTATATTATAAGAGTTGAGGACTGGAACAAACGGGGTATTAAGGATGAAAATTTCCCTCGTGTGATTTAATTATACGCCCTCTTGATTGAAATTTACTCGTTTTTTCGGTTCTGGAATTACACATTTTTGAGAGTTTTTGATTTCGGTACAGATTCTTTACAAAAAAAAAAACACATTTTATTTTCTTTGGTTCTGCAAATTCTGGTTCAAAACTGATAGTTTCTCGTACGTTTCCATTCAGTCCCTGATATACGCATATAATATATGTTCAAAACAATTTAAGTTTTAATTTGAAACTATAATTTGACATCTTAAAGTCACCAAAATGTCCTTTAAATTACTATTATACTAGTTGACTAAAGATACCTAGAATGAGTCATTTATATATGCATTGATATATATTTTAAATATTATTTATATATTTTATTATTTTATTTATATATAATAAATATATTTTTAAATATTAATGTTAATATTAATTACTAATCAAGTTTTGAAATAAACATTAACTTGGTCCATTATTAAATTCTGGAAACATAAAAATACAGACATCTATAAGGATTTAAAAAATGGAAAAATAATTCTGGGATACACGTAATTATAAAAGTCTTATCAAAAAGAACAATTAAGGCTATATATTAACTATGTGCAAATTGTAAACAGTATATCTATATAAATTATAAGAATATCATTTCAGAGAAGATTATACAGTATACCTATACGCATGACTCATGACGTCACTATTTTTATTTATTATGAATATCTTATTACTTGAAAAAGACACAAAGTATTACAAAGTAAGAAAATTAGAACATTAATTCTATAATAGATAAGGCGAATCGGGTAAATAGAAATATTTGAGGAAAACCACGACATAATAACAGACAGCGAATTATGTCTGATGGTGAAAGAATGCACATACAGATTTCGTTGTTTTTATTGAAATTAGTTTTACCTAAAACATTCTCTATTAAATATTGTTTGTGGTATGTAAAACATGGTCGAAGTATCCAAATTCCTTTGGACGGCGTCTTGTATAGGCAATTTAGGTACCCGCAAGATGTTATAAACTCCGATAAATTATTATTTATGTCTATAGAACCTTGTACAATGTAGTTGCAAGAGATGAAACAAGAGGACACGAACAGATTTCTACATATATTATATATAGTATATACCTACAGGATGTTTTCCATACAAACTTCGAGAATTATCTTATATTAGTGAATGCAATCGAAAACTATTTTGCGTTTTATTTTTGTGATTTTCAGACGCCGACGTCACGCCAGACAATAAGAATCTTAAAAATCGTGCGTCGTATAAAAATAGGGGTTTCAGAGAACGACAAATATTATGGAAACATCTATTATTCATTATAAAACGATTTAAAGAGAATAATTTCTTATAAAATAATATTAAGTAAAATATTATATTAATTATGTGCTTATAAAACACAGTAATTGCATTTTATACTGTAAAATCTAAAGATATAATTATTTTATTAATATACTTTAGTATTTAACTTTAATAAGTGAAAAACTGTTGACATTTACATATATTACTTATTATACTTATATCTAATAAGTATTACAATATTGCAGTTATTTATCATTTTCTTAGTTTTTTAATTATTTTATTAGTTAATATATGGTGATGATATAAAATTCAGAAAACAAGTTCAGAAAACCTACTTAGCAAGTGTAATAAATTCCCGGTTTCTAAACGTATTTTAAACAATAAACTATAATTTAAAAAAAAAATTTTTAGCCTACTATACCTATATATATATAGAAACCTAAACTCAACAAAATAAATAAAAATTGTAAATATTGATATTGGCAACCATAGCAAAAAATTTTAAAGACAAACAGATGGACGTTAGCAAAAATACACTCTTCAAGTGTTCTATATTTCCTGTTTTCTATCTCCCTAATAACAGTATTATTTGTAACAAAATATGTAAGGACAATCGATTGTCAAATCAACAATGACTCTCGTAACTATAACAACGTATCGATAGGACGGACACAGAGGGGAATAAGGTATCTAAACACATTATGTATAGAAACCAAAATCTAGAAAGTCTAGAAACCATGTGTACAAACTTTTAGATTCTGAGCGTAGCGAGGGAGCTAGTGGTTTTACAATGATGTTTATTTTTTTATTTTTTTTTTTTTTTTTCTCTGTTAACAAATTTACTACCAGAAGGAGTGCTCCGATCTTTACACTCATACCCTGTTTCCGGTAGCAAATTGCGTCTAGTTGGTACTTTTGAGAGGTCATTT
>JAIPRL010003096.1:40455-50629 GCA_025469235.1 Pemphigus obesinymphae | reverse complement strand
TAGACAAAATGAGAGAGAATAGATTAAGATGGCTCGGGCATGTATTAAGGAGGGAAGAGACTGAGGCAGTAAGATTAGTAAGGGAAATGCATGTTGTTGGTAAAAGGGGGAGGGGAAGACCGAAAAAAAGATGGGGGGATGTAATGGCGAGTGATATGAGGAAGGTGGGAGTAAGTGAAGAAGATGCGGGAGATAGAGTTAAGTGGAAGTATAGGACCAGGGTGGCCGACCCAAAATAGTTGGGAGAGAAGGCGAAGGAGAAGAAGAAGAAGAAGATGTGACACTTTTCTTGAAAATAGTTTTTTGATACATTTATATTGCGATTTGCGTTAACTACTATATAGGACGCATAATTTATTCTTAAAAGAAGAAATATACGCATAACTATTTTACAATTTTCAGTTAATTTATGAAAGTTGTTAAGAAGTGGACTTAACCCCAATCTTGAATAAGTAATAAGTCATAATAATATATGAGTAGAATACAAATTACAAGATATTATATTAGTAGTTTTTATTTCATTACTGCAAATGTTCTCATCATGATGTAGCTTATTTATTTACGAGACAGATTAAGATACACATTTGTTTATGAAAAGCATTATAAAGTCTTCATTAATTTAAACAAGTTGGGCAATTTATCTTAGAAATTTGCAATCATTTATTGAAATAAGTATGTTGTAGATATATGAATGACATATAATTTTTGTAATTTTTTATCCATGTAGAATTGTGAAAAATAATAGTTTTCTTAAAAATATATCGAAAATTTTACTTTTTGAACTTGGCCCTTATCATGAATAACCGATTTATATACTGCATTGCATTTTTAACTATTTTCTGGATATAGTCGATAAATATTATTGATTTAAGTAATGTATGTGTCAAGTGTGTACCTGTACAAATAATGCATTAAGCATATAGAATTAAAATATTATTAATATATTGTTGGAAATTTCGTTCGTTAATAAATCATTAGCTGATTATTAATTTAACAATAATATTGCAATTCAACCTTACCCATATTTTCCCCGTAAATCAAGAAATCAAAAAATACAATGGAACTGAAAAAAAACGAATTATTTTTATTTCAAATTGTTTAATTTCTGGAGAACGCTTTTAGGCATGAAGACTTACTTGATCTATTAAGTAGACATGTATCCATTTTCCTGTAGAAAATATGATTAGGGAGATACTTTGAAAAGGTCATTTTTTGATAGTGGATTTTAACCTTTTGCTATTTTTATTCGTAGATATTTTGATTTTGAATCTTATTCATACGATAATAATAGTAATTTTACAATGGAAATTATAGTAATTTAGGAAATTTATTTTTAGATTAATAATTTGAAATTTTCATTGTATATTTTTTGTTAAAATTTTGAACACCAGTGTACTCGTATTTATTATATTTTTAAAACTGCCTCAATTTTTAGCCGAACCTATATTGGTTCATACTCGTTTTTCGAATACAAAAATTAAAAATTACTTAGAGGTTAAAATAATAATAAAATGACAATGTCTATTACATTTTAATTCTTGTTTTTATTGAATTTATATTAAAGCAACAAAATAATATATAATTTATTATTTCTTAAATCGATTTTAGACTTAATAACAACTGACAGAATTATTACGTTTATATTATACAACAGACAACATTAATTTATCAAATATATACACAGTACATAATTTGTTAAAGCCACTTAACATATTGTATCTTAACTCTTTTCTAAACACAAATTATTATAAATTATAATGTAAGGGTTTTATCTACAATTTGTTTTTTTTTATATATTTTAAGTATCTACAATACATTATATTATAATCAAATTACAACAGTAGGTATATAGTATAAATATTCCATTTATAAGTCTATATTATATGGTTAGATGACCAGAACTCTATTCATGCTTCATCTCGTCTTCTCTCTGCAAAGTTTAGAGGTCCGACCATTGTTTCCAAACCTGGAATAAAAAATAAATAAAACTCAAATAAGATTTTTTGGCATTTTTATGATATCAATATATAATTATAATTACTAATTTTACAATAAATAGGTACACAAATAATATCAATATTTTAGTTATAAAAGGGAAATGTCTATGTGTATTTTATGACATATAATGGTTTATTTTATTCAGGAACCGAAAAGAACTGATTTTGGAACCTAAAAATCCATTAAGAATATAGGAACCGAAACCCTTATTTTAAAATGAAAAATACCGGGGTTTATTACGGTTCTGAAATTTTTATATTCGGTTATATATTAAATTAAAAATGATGGTTTTTTCGTAATATTTAATTGTATGTTATCACTAATTTGAGATGATAAGCCGAAGAAAGTTCTTATATTTCTACTCGATTTTTCAATCAGATAATACGTTTCCTATTCGATTAATATACTGTCAATATGTATGGGTAGATTGTACATTTAACGTATTTTTATATTGTCATATGTATTCACTATGGATCTGTATCGTTCGAGTTTAAAATGTTGTTCATTTAGTAAAATAATATTTAATCTATATAGAAATTTAGCTTGCTATTTTAGCCAACAGGTTACAACCATATTCTATACGAACATTTTTTCCTCAAATTCCGACCGATAGGCATTATTATATTGGTTATTACTAAGGCCCAGATGTTGATGCCCTAAAAAAAAATATTAATAACCAGAAAAACAAAAAAAATTCCCTAAAATCCTACAAAAATCTCATTAAAAATTAAATTTATAATCTAAAAACATAAAAAAATACCTTTAAAATTGTTTAAATTACTTAAATTATATATTATATTAGATATTATATTTATACAATGATTTTCATATTTCTTATTTGCAGTTTTTCTAGAACTTTTTATGGTCTAATGGACATTTTTAAAACTAAAATTTATACCCAAATGTTAAATTTTAAGTGTAAAAATATGTATTACGTAAAATAATTTAAAAAAAGCTAAAAAATGCTAAAAAATGGAAAATAAAAATTAGTTATCTAGATTCATGTTATAAAATCACATTTTTAGTTCAAAAAAAACATCACCTAAAACGTTCCAAAAAAAAAAAATCATCAACACTCGTGATCTAGTTATTATTATTAATAATATATAGTATATTATATACTATATAACAGAAATGGACAATTTCGTTTAAATTCATTTTTTTTAGATCGGGCTGTCCTTTTTATCGTTAAAAAATATACGACAATTTACTTCAAATATAGTAATAATCACTAGGTAAATATTATTTTGGAAAAGTTATTAATAACAAAACATAGAGGTATATTAAAATAAGATCTTAGTTCTTATCATTCTTATGATATGTATAAAATAAAATATTAATTCCTTTTTTAAACGAATAAAAAAAAATTTCAGATTTATAGTCTATATCTAGATCATTTTAAATTTGAATACTTAACTGAACTGGCCTTATAGCTACTTTAAATTGCCCATCTCTGCAATCAGTGGCATATTTATGGGAGGGGGTTTCGGGTTCTGACCCCCCCCCCAGAATAAAAAAAAATAATCAAAATGTATCATTTCTTTTTATAGGACCTTTTTAGGCTTTTACAAATAAACTATTAATTTTTGTCACCCGTCGGTAAATTGCAGTACCGAAATAATTAATACTGTTTTTTTATCTGAATTATTAACCATCCCCTGATAAAAATTAAAAATACGCCACTGTCTGCAATATACAATTAATGCTATTATACTTATTCAATTTTCATATTATGTTCATGTACACAGAGTACAACTATCTAAAAAAAATTCTGTTTTTTGGAATCGAAAAATACTGGTATTATCCGGAACCCTAACCCTTGATTTTGGAAAGACCGAAACCACCAAACAGATCCAAAAAAACCAAAAGGTACCAGTCCCTGATTTTATTATTAAGTAACTAATAATTATAGGTTAATAATTGTTCGACATGAGTACTACGTTATTACGTTATTACAATCTATAATAATATAAATAATATATTAATATATATTATATACATAAATCGTTAATATATATATATATATATATATATATATATATATGTATATATTATTTATTAATAATGATGCTAAACAAGGTTATTGTGATAAAATAAAAGTCATAAATTGTATTTTAATTATAGTAATGTAATTTTAGTATACTTAAGTTGTTTTTAAAAATTTTAAATAGTTATTTTATTTTTCGTGAAGCATTTCGGTTGATTAATTTGTAGTATACGACTTCCGGGTGTATAGATTGTTTGAGAAAAACAAATGTTTCCAACTGCCTTTTATCACAATATCCATATAAATATATATATATATATACATAACACTTGTTATTATGCGTAACTATGTATATATATATATAGAAATAGGTACCTAATTCATTTTATAAAAAAACAATACTGTTATATATTATATTATAATAAACGATCGTAAAAACGAAAACGACGACGAAATAATTTTTTTCGAAATAAACATATTATCATTATTATTATTCAACCTGTAACGATGATAATGTCCCATGTAAATTTCTGATTTACGATTTCAACTATGTAATATTAATATTTAATACTATAAGTTTGAACACGGAGATATAAAAAGAAGCTGTGGTGGTCAAGGGGGTTCTTAACATTTAATGTGATAATATAATAATAACAAATAAAGGTTGTTAGAAACAAAATATAAAACTATTTCATAGCGATTTAGTGTACGTAGAGAGGTCAGAAGATGGATCTCTTATGTTTCGTACGAATGTGCGTACGTTTATAATACCATAACATGTGAAATTGACGTTTTATAGATATAACTAATATTTAGATTACAGTTATTTTTTTATTAATATTATAATATACCCTTGAAAACGCCGCTCGACTGCGGAGGTCACCTGTTTGAGAATATAACCGGATTGTTTTATAATATCTCCGAAAATCTGAATTTATCACTGAGCCCAGTAAATTAAGTAATTTCGGATTGCATTCTGTATTATTAACCTGAGACCATATCCATTTTTCACATATTTCAAAAATAAAATAAAATCATGTAGAATTCATTGTTATTTACCATATTTTATTATGAGTATAGAGATCATCATATTTTAAGTGGTAATACATTGGTAATATAGTTACATACACATACCATAAATTAATGCAGACATTTATGGAATGACGGTTTCGACTTTTAACATTTTCTACAATCCAGTATTCTGGTTTGTAAAATTAACTAAATTTTTGGTTATTCTCAAATTTAAAATGTATTGTCTGACTCCACTAAGAAAATCGCTTTGAAATATATTGTTTTCTGTTATTGTAATAATACATACTCAACGTCAACTGTATTTATAACTAATTAAATAACTAAATTTGTAGTGTCCTACATCGGACTAAATAAACTCGTCGTTTTTACCATGCAAGAAACCGTTTACAAAAATATTAATAATTTCTGGTCTTTTCCGATAAAATGACTTTTTTTATTGCCCACGCTCCTTAATAGTTTTAAGTTTAGAAATATAATGTTATTTTAGATATTACGATTTCTATTTCAAAAATGATTGCGTCCTTTGATGCTGATATTCTTATTCAATATTTACATAAATTTTATTTTACAAAAAACGTACAGTTAATCCTACAATTTACAAAATTACAACAATAATAATTATAATTTATTTAAACATTTTAAACCTAATTATTCCAATATATAGCTACAAAATTAAATTAAATAGAATTGTAGTAATATAATAAGCATATAGTAATTAACTCATATACATTTTATAATTATTATAAATTATATTATGCATTAAAAATACGTTTCTCTATGCAATTTAAATTTTACATTTTCATAAAAGGACTTTCCTCGATACGTTTGCAGTGGTATAAATTCTTTAAAAGTAATTGCATATTGTTTGTGAACTTATTATTAATTAATCGATTAAAAATTCCGAATTCACTAAACTCGAAATTTTCTGTTTTGCCCACATTTCCAATACCCGGATTTCGATACCGGTTGCGCCCAACAAATTTTAAATTTCAATTTACAATAAGATATGAAATATAATATTTGAGTTTCATTTACATTTATTTGTGATTGCACTAAATGTATAGGTAAATATGTTTCATACGTTTTATCAGGAAGTAAACCAAATATTACTATTATTACTAATATTAGTTATATTTAGAGGTATCTAACATTGATTATATATTTATAAATGTATACAATTTTATAACAAACGGTGGTACTTATATAGTTATAAGCATTTACACGTGTAGGTGTAGGAAATATTTGCATAAAATTAAGTTTCCCATTCGTAAAAATTGCTTGTATACATTGTGTAAAAGTGTAAAATTAGAATTAATTAAAACAAGAAAAAACACTATATTTTATATCCACATTTCTAACTAAAATTACTATAAAAATGTGTACAAAACGGTTGAATCATCTGAGCGAAACGGTCAATGGATTCGAATACATGTGTCTGACACATGCAGGAAAATATACAAAAAAAAAAAAACAGATTAATGTTTCTATATAGGACAACGCGTATAATGCAATTTACAAATTCTGTTATCGAACGCATTTTTTTCTAAAAATTTTCAACGTCGTCTCATTTCGGCATTTTAATTGAATAGATCGTTTTAATCATTATCTGGGTAACGTCCTAATTATAATTATGTTATTCTTGCATTTAAGTTATATAGTAAAATGAATGGTAAATACTTTTTTAATAATGTTTACCGTGAACACGTTTCATCCGAAATCAGTTAATAATAATATGTTGTTGATCTTGCTGTTTGTTCCTTTGGAACACGAACGGTTTATATATTTTATGTTTGATTAAAAATATGGATGTTTACCATGAGCTAATTACCTATACCAATATACAATGAATTTTCTAGTGCATATGAGTAACATAGAATATACATATTTGTGTAAGTATTTATTTATATATATATATATATATATATATATATAATATATTATTATTTAAAAATGATTATCGTTTTTAGACTCTACGTTTCTCTATGCTGGACTTTGTATTTCTTTATTATAAGACACTACGGCGTGCCTAAATGAAAAAAACAACAATGTATACTTTTTATTGAAAAACACGGACGTAAATAGAAATCGTACGATAAAAAACTATTTGACTCAACAAAATCAAGAGTGTCCATGTAAAATACTAAAAAAGATCTATATATTATGGATTTGACCTAAATGTATATTTTCGTTGCATCCACTCATGTAGGTACAAGGCTGGGCAATTAGTGCACAAATTTTTTCAACTAAGTTAAGTTAATTTAAAATAATTAAATTAAATTAAGTTCAGTTATTAATATATATTTTTTTGTTAACATTATAAGTTGAAAGTTAATTTTTAAAAAAATTATATACTTAACTTTGTTTAAATTTTTTTTAGAAAACACCACACAGCTGCTATGAATTACCTATTTTTTTGTATTCATACTAATATTAGTATCGAACACGCCACCACTAAGTATATATTATCTATATTGAATGAACACAATTAACAAAAACAATTGTAAACGTATTTTATGCAAAATATGTTTGTCAAATTCTGTTCTTAAAACTATTATTATGACATTATCCCTATATAACAGCAATAATATGACCTTCCCGCGGCGGTAACAGGCATACACATTATAGAAATATTTATCCTTAATGGGATCTACCTGATTTATTTCAGTACTGGTCTAGGAAGGACAAAACAAGGACTAAGGAGCGTTTGATGTGAGTTTTTGGACCGTCCAGTGGACTATCTATTTGGACTATCTATTAAGAAACATATAGGCTTATTATCATAACATATTATATACAACAGCTATTGGCCTTGTCCCCAGGGTTTTTTTTCTTAGAGGGTGTCACCTAGAAAAAAAGTAAGCAAATTGAAATACAGTCGGAAATACGTCGGTTAATTTTTAGTGACAAATTTAAAAAAAAATTAATGACCTTTTTTTTGCACATTATTATTTATTTTCGGATTATTCTATTTTGAACACCCCCCCCCCCCAAAAAAAAAAAATTCTTTGGGACGGTTACTCTGCCCGTTCTCATTTTAGTTCTATTGGACTCAAACTATAGTCGGTTGAGAAAAAATGGACCATTTGGGACCTGACAGGCAACCTAGACCATCTATTGCTGATCCTATTATATATTATACCTCCTCGGTATAGGTAGATACTTTTTTGTTGTACATTTTTCTTCAAATCTTAATTCCGGCGACTGGGTTTAAATTTCTGACCATCATTTACGAGTACGTGCTATTATAGTATGAGCTACGCAATAGTGATATAAACGTAATCGAAATCGTGGATACATAAATGGCCGTGATAGTACGTGATAGTACTTTATTACATAAAGTATAAAATAGTATACGATAATGTACGCACAGTGAATAGGAGAGGACAATTCTTGAACTATTTCCAAACATAAGCGTAACTTGAGACATTTTAGGGAGTGGGGAATCAATTTTTTCCTAACCCCCCTCCAAAAAAAAAAAAAATTGTTGACTATGTACAACGTAAAATGTCTCTTGGTTTTGTATCATCTATATAGATAGGTATATATAAAATATAATATTATCTTAAAATTCTATACAAACATCAAATGTGCGGTGTACCTATAGCATATATAAATAATTAACTTTTAAATTAGGAGGTGAGTAAACAAAATAAGCAACTTAAACGACTGTAAGTACTCTTATAAATAAAACTTATAAATGAAAATAAATACAATTTCTATCTTATATAACTTATAAGAATACCAAAACGTATTAATCAATTATAGACTTTGAGTGTTACTTTTTTTTTGTGGACACATTTTTAGATTGAAGAAATTAAATATGATTTTTTGGGTACAGAGCTTTCTGATTAAAAATGATTTTACTTTAAATTTCTAGGTAGTTTTCTAAATCTTAAAAGAAAAGTATCGTAAATAATGGGAAATTATTAAACATAAATTAAAAAATAATACTACAAACTTCACTCAGAATTTTTTTTTTTTTTAATTAAATATTTCAAATAGATTCCAATGTAATATTAGATAATTGCGTGTATACAAATGTATACAAAATATAACAAATTTTACAAAACTCATTTTCAAAATATCTAGGGGCATTTCCCTTACAAATTATACTGGAAAGGGAAGTCACCCTCTCTCTCACATATATGTCAAGTTTCCACCGGTATACTATGCTGGAATCTTAAAAGTAATATTAAAAAATTGTTAGACATTTGCTATATTTTGATAGGTAATTTTGGATTTTACTACAATTTTAATGCAGAGTAAATCAAAAAAAAAAATATATATGCCGATGCCAACTTAATGGAGCACAGAGACATTGTCCAAGTAACTCCAAATGGGTATCAAAACTTCTCCACGAATATACTAGATTTTGCTATGGCATTTTTGGAATTTGCTACCCTCCAGTTAGGCATAGGTCATAGGCGATTTAGTCTAAATTTCATAAATTAAAAATTCAAATAACTGAAAAAATGCTTGAATCTACTGAAATTTTAAAATGTGCTGGTCAACTTTTGGTGGCGAACTTCACGGACAAAATGATTTAATAATTAAATGTATAGGTATATTATACCATATGCACATTCTATAATACACGACTGGGTATCCATTTAGAGTTATTTGGACCATGTGCCGGTGCTGCGCTAAGTTAGCATCGACATATTTGTTTTTTGATTTACACAGGATTAAGAACATAATAAAATCCAAAAAAGACCTAGTAAAATTTAACAAATTCCTATCAATTTTTTAATACTACTTTTAAGACTAACATAATGTGCCGGTGCCAACTTGACGGACATGCATGTATAGGTTATAATATTATACGTATTTTACATCATACGCCATATTAACTTACCTATTACAGGATAATGAAAGTTATAATTCGTAATAAATATTATAAGAATAGCATTTTCATTATTATCAGTTTAGTTGACTTTTGGATTAACTTAATTATTGACAAATTTATTTCAGACCTCAATATTGCTTAACGTGGTTGCTTAGTACGATAACGATTGATAAAAATATACGAGAACCACGGACTAAGATACTATGGACTGGTATCGCTTAGATGGAGGGTGTAGAGGGGAACGGGTCGCAAAAGTTTCACAAATGGAAATCTGGCATAGCTAACGCTCTATAACGGTTTAATTTAGAGTT
>JAIPRL010003096.1:0-40355 GCA_025469235.1 Pemphigus obesinymphae | reverse complement strand
CACAACAATATCGTCGGACGAGATGAAAAAATAAATAATAATAATAATAATTATTATTATTATAAATACCATACGACGGTTTTTTGTGACGTGCCTTTACACGATAAGTAACGATGATTTAAGCACGACGTATTAATATTAGCTTTCCGAACAATGCTTAATATTTTACGGGGTGCATATATAAGTATATGACTGTACTACACGACGTGTCCAATAACAACGACAGAGACACGACTGTATAAACACGAAATTTCGTGTATATTATATAAAAGTGCGTGTGTCTGGTCTCGTATATTATAATAAAGTAATAATATAGTGGGCTTGTTACACGTTCTTAACGGACAATGGATTCTCGTTCGGTTAAAAAAAATTTCAAAAACTTGTAAAACAAAAAAAAAAAAAAAAAAAAAAAAAAAGTAGTAAGTACCTATAATAATAAAATCCGACGACTGAGGGGGGTGCACACAAAAACTTATAGGTAAAAAACTAATCAATTGTGTCATCCGGCTAATATTATTGTGAATTCGAGCACAATTATAATATATTATTATAGTTAAATAAGTTGAGTTGTAAGTAAACGTTGGGAACATTAACCGCTTATAACGGTATTTTAAAAATTGATATAAATTATTTTCACACTTTATAGGTTATAGTTCTATGACTAGGTACGCGTTTACTCTATCAGTAGGTATCTAAATACGCGTGATGGATATATCCTCACAGTCCAAATTGCATGGTTTTTCGCATAACAATGGTTTTTAAACATTAAATATTGCCTGATATTTTCAATCGTTATTGACGATCAGTAGAAAACGTCAACTTTGACTGAATTATTATTTTTACCGAGGGTGTACGTAATTAAAATAATAATATAACGTATTACAATACGCATAAAACGCTATATTTTAATACGAGTGTATTATAGTAAAACAGTAGACAGTAAATGATACCGCGTGTTATGTAGTAATTGCACCTATATAACAAGGATACAATTTTAAAGTTTAAACGGGTTAATCTGACATATATGTTAGTCAAAAACCAATTTTTTTTTTATCCATATAATAGTACCTATGTGTATTTTGTACATTAAATAATTAATTTTTTTATAATAATGCAGTAAGTAAGAATTAATTACAGACAAAACTGGATGTCTAAAATAATTAGTTAAATAATACGTTCAAATTTTCAGTGTATTTTTCACATGATTATAACTTTGGTCCTAAGTTAAAACATTTTTTAACATACTTTGAACGAACACAAATTAATTTTCTAGTTAATATAATACTTACTCTTAAAAATTTTTAATTAGACAATTGCAGGATAAGTTAACAGTACTTATATACCTTATTAGTTAACAATAACATAACTTTAACTTTTTCAATAGTTGATACAATTATTTGCTATATAGTAGGAAACTATATATATATATTGATGTAAGACTTGGACATAATATACGTACTTCAGGATAACAATGTATGTTGTTATAGTATACAATTTTCTAGAGATCCGAATGCTGAATTTTTCGTAAAAGAATTAGAAAATTTCTAGAAAACATCGTGTTTTTTTCTTAGAGTGTCCGAAATTATGGAAAAATTAGAAAAATTATTATTAATACAATTTCCAAAAAATGTTTGGAAAATTATAAAAACTTTGGTATACCTAGTAGATGTTCAATTTTTAAAACGGATTTTGTTTTATTAATTTGTTTACTTTGGTTCAATGGAGGCGATTTTTAATATTACCAAAGTTGATTGTTTCATAACATATATCATAGCTAAAAAACAGATATTAAAAATTCCCTCATTTAGACCTTAGTGAACATGTTAACGAATCAAAGTCCGTTTTCAAAATTAAAATCCGTCAAACCCAAGTCCCACATTTTGATCAGTAAATACCATACTTTATATGTTTCTCTACACATAATTGAAAATGTATTGATTTCGATTAATTTGTGCCTGCGCGTTTGTAAGTGTATGAAATACAAAGTAATTCCGTCAACCTCAGTGGATACTGGATGTACCTAACTATACAAAATATTTTTAAATCAATGACGATAGTTTATAATTTTCGTCTAGCTCGTATAAACCGCCAAAGTACTATCATATTAAACGTTTATTGGCCTATACTTAGGTCCTTTGAACACGGTCGACTGTAGCCTCTCTGTGAACTGCTTTAATTATTTAAGAAGTAGCGGTATATTAGATTTTGATAAGTACCTACTTTAAGACTTATGTAGATATTTATTTAACCTGACATAGGTGTATTGTATATACCAGATACCTATATACTGGTATATTCATACATTCCTAAATTTTTTAGGAATGCATTTTTATAAGATTCAATCCGTAATATTTTTTATACAACTACTTGTAAATTTGTTTTTTGTAAATTCCTATATTTTTTTTTTTTCAATTTTTTTCATATTAATGGGTTCGTGTATCTCGTTTTTAGCTTAAAATACGCGTCTTTTAAATGTTAATATAAGCTACGGCATGAAAATAACGACTTCGAAAAAAATCGAATTTTCATTATTTTCATTCCATAAAACAGCTAGGTAACGACAATATATTTATTATTTACGGGTGTTAAGTATATTTTATGCTTGCCGTACCGCAGTCATGTAGGTTTGTGAAGTTGGCCAGTTGTGGGAACGGTGGCAGGGCGGTGGCGCCGTGATGGTGTGGCATGTAGTGGAACGGCGGCAGAGGAGCGGACGGCCCGGGGAATATGTTGGCCGCGGCGGCCGCGGCTACGGCCAACGATTGCTGTTGGAACAGGTTCTGCAGGGCGGCCGCGTACAGTGCCGCGTACCCGTTACCACCGCTCCCGCCGCCGTGTTGTTGGTGCGGGTGCTCGGCGACAACGTGCGGCCTGTGCGGTTGGGGCGGCAGACACACTGGCGGCGGATACCGGCGGTGAGGACGTTCGGCCGGGGTCGGCGGCGAAGGAGGCGACAGTGACCGCGGGACGTCCGTCGGCTCGTCGTTCGAGTACCGCGTGCCACCCGGCGCGATTATGCTCTCTATGGTGAACGGTTTGGGCTTGTGCCGATGGTTCACCGTGCCGGCCACCGAAGCGGCCGCGGCGGCGGTGTTCGACGGCGGTGGCGGCATTAGCGACAGCGACGGCGGATGCTGCGGCGGGGGCGACGGCGACTGTTCGCTCAACGCGGCGGCGATCGGCGACATCATATCGCTACCAGACGCGTGTAGCGGGCCGATGGCCAAAGGTGGCGGCGAATCGGCAGCGGCGGACGACGATCGGCCGAACGTGGCTTCCAACAGGGCCCGGTCGGCGGCCGGCAGCTTGAACCGTTTGCGCCGGCGCAGGAACGAACCGTTCTCGAACATGTCCAGGGCGGCCGGGTGCAGTGCCCAGTACGCTCCCTTGCCCGGCCTGTCCGGTCGCCGGGGGATTTTCACGAAACAATCGTTGAACGACAGGTTGTGCCGCAGCGAGTTTTGCCACCTAAAACGTAATTCACACATGAGCGTTTTATTTTTTATAGTTATACAGAGTGGTCGCCGCTGTTTATTAGACTCACTTTGGGACCAGACCATATTTTGAATCCATTAACCGAACGAGTCAATAAGGCGAATGACCCCCCCCCCCAAAAAAAAATAAATAAATAAAATAAAATAAAAATACTTATTTAAAAAAAATATTTATTGACATTTCAGCTATTATGCAATAAAATGTATAATAATAAAATAATGTATGGGTATTTAACAGAAAACATTTTGTTTAATTAAGTATGTAAATTAGTAAAATATTGTAATAACCTAGATATACCTAATTAATTGTTGATATAAATCCATCTAGGGTTGATTGAATTTTTCCTTTCTAAAATTTTTCTTACCTTTCTTCTCGTTCTTAATTTCTATTTTGTCCATTTTTTTTTTTTTTTTGCGAGATTATTATTCATTCACTACCATTGACTACGGCTTGGTTTATCGTGAAAAGGTTTTAAATTTAATTTATCTCCACGAAAATACCGATACCTTTATATATATTATGTACCTACATATTTTATTTATTTATCGAATTTTCAAATGACTCCATTATCCGGTGTAGTGAGTGTGAGTCTAATAGACGAATTTTTTGCTATGTATTAGTATATATACCTATGTGCAAATCGGGACCAGCCGTTTCGAGTCCAATAAGCGATTGAGTCCGCAATTAACCGTGAGTCCAACAAGCGGCGACCACTGTATATTTATAAATTATAATGTTTTGTAAATCGAAATTACTGATTTTTTAACTACGGACATTCGTACAGTGTTCCTGGCTTACGTTTTATGGGAAGAGGGCGAATTAGACTCGTAATTATAGAGTTTATACAGTTTTAAAAGGGTATACAAACAAAAAAAAAAAAAAAAAAAAAAGGCTCACTATGGTTAAACTTAGATACCTTCCATTTTGGTTTCCCCTCCCCTCTCATCTCTGTTTATAAATATTACGTTATAATATGCTTATACCTTGTTGAATTTTAATCAAATATCAATATAACTAATTATTAATATTTGTCAAACCAGTATACCTACCTATATGTATAATAATTTATTTATTCTTATATTTGTTTATGTTGTTGTATTTTTATTATATTCTGTAGACATAATACCAATAATATACCTATCTATTTTATGAAATATATATATATATATATATAGATACTACAAAATAGTAGTAGATAATATGAATAGTTAAAAAATTGTATGTAGATTGTAAGTACATTATTTTATGACTTAAGGACAGATATATTTTTCGACATATTTTCTTATGATTTGAAAGTAACAAATATAAATGAAATCAAAAATGTTTTCCTTATACTTGTAAATGTATATATTAAAAAAAAATTATATTACATATAAAATTCCAGAATTCAGTTGTTAGTAATAAGTATAATATTACCAATTTCGTAATTGTGAGGGAGGGTTATAGGTGTTTACATTATTAAAAAGATGTAAGATCAAACATATTTTCAATTTCTCATTTTCAACAATATACAATCATAAATTTAAACAAATTATATAGATAAAACAAAATTAACTTAAGTGCCATTTTTCGGGTATTTATTTTGTTTAAGGTTTACTATAGTTATGTAAAATTGTTTTTTTTTTTAAACCGATTTTTAAGAAGATTGAAAATTTATAAAATTTATTTAATTGGGCGTATCAAAAAACGATTACATAGGATGTTAGATAATTTTATGTTTTTTATAACCATGTCTTAATATATAGTTACTGAGGGATGTTTTTGATTTTACAATTAGCTATCCTTACAATTTGTCTCAAATTTACTACCTGGGGAGATTATTGATTTGACAATAATTCAGTTTTTCCGTAATCGCGGATTAATCAATTTAAATCATATTTTTAGATGTCATACTTTCATAATGTATAGAAACTTGAAATCTAACATGCTGAAATAGAGTATTTTTCCTAACACTTTTCTACAATATTTTCAAGTTAAGAAAAATGATAAATGTGAAGATCTAATATTTTCAGTCAAATTGTATTAGTAAAAACAATAAAAATTGTACTGACTTAAACTATAAAATATAAATTAATTTTTCGTTATATTTCTTAAATTTCCTTTAAAAAGTTAGTTAGTTTTAGCTTTTAACTTAACTTTTTATATTTGATTTTTCGTTCAATTAACTTTTAAATATCAAGTTACTTTTAATTAAAACTCGGTTAAGTTAATTTTGTAACAATTGATACATTTTGATTTCATATTGTGTCTATTGTCAAAAAGGTTGAATAAAAATAAAGTTGTTTTTGTCATTTTTAATAATTATTATATTATAAGAACTATTTATTTTCCGCAAATATAAAAAACAAGAATACCTTCATATTATATAAGAATCTCCCCGTATTATTATACTATATAATATTATATTAGGAATATATTAGATTTCCTATCAATAAATTATATTTAGGTAGGTAATAATTTGAAATGAGCAATTTCCATTTATTAAAATTTTGAAGAAAAGAGTAGGTACCTACTAATTAAACATTTTATGAATCTATTTGTTGTTAATTTTAATAATTATTAGATATTATAAATACATTGGTAGTATTTTCAATAATATTATGTTAATGATTTTTAAAAATTTTAAAATGCTTTAAGTTAAAAAATAATAATAATTCCTTAATAACTTTATTATACTTATATATCACAAATGTTATATTATACATACATATATTACTCATACAAAAAAAAATTTACTTAACTTAAGTTTATAAGTAATTTTTTTAACTTAACTAAGTTAAAAAAAAATATTTACTTGCCCAGTGTTGAGTATAAGTACTTAATACAATATATTATATAATAATAACTACAATTATTACTACATTATATGTAACATAAACTATAAATACCTATACTTGTAGACTTAAATTATTTAAATATCTTTTAAGTAATCCAAAATATTAATATTTATCATAGTCATTTACCTACAATATCTAAGATTCATTTAGCAGTGCCTTTATATTTTTTTCGTGTTTTTATAAGTGACTGTTGGACGGATAACATGTATGTCTAATTTTATATCAGTATTAATTTGCTATTTAATCATTTAATTCAATATTATCATAGTTCATAATATTAATTAAATTGAATAGCTTTGAAGCCCAAAGATGCTATAAAAATGAATATAATGTTGTACACCAAAAGAGAAAAGAAAGGGAAAACTTGCCATATGATATTTTTAAATTAAATTCAATAAATCATATTTAAATCACATTGAATTAAAAATTTAAATCATATATGATATGTATTTAATATTAGTTATGATTTTTGATTTTCTTTATTTTATCATTCACTGTTTTTCATTTTGTCTTTTTATTTTCGCTTGTTTTGTAATTCCTATTTTTGATCCGCTATTTTGTCGTAGACCCATGTAAAATATATATTATTATTGAAATTACGTACCAATTATACCATATATTCTTGTTGTTGGAGTTGAAACTAGTAAGGTCTATGACTATTTTTAAATTTTATATTTGTCGGCAAAATACAGAAAAAGTTGATTATTTTTATTTCACTTATTTATATTTTCCAAGGTAAATTAATCAGTCACCACCCCCCCCCCCTATATATTTCTTCGGGGTGGCAATAATATAAAGAGATAATTTAACATTTATTTTGAACGTATGAGTATGTATAGGTAATATATGGTACCTATATAGTATATAGGTATATATTATATGCATATACGAGTAGTTACTTAACGGAGTACTTACTACCTACATATACGTATAATTTTAAAATTAATATAATATATAATATCATAATCAGAATGGTCGACGAATTAAAAACAGCTGTGGGTACCCTCCAAATTATGAAAACATGCAAAAGTATTTCAGAACTTCCTATATATAATATACCCATACAATCTAATAAGATAATTTTCAAGGGGTTTTATATAGGCAATTTTAAGAACGTTAAGAATAATGTAAATCCAAAAAAAGAAAAATGGTTGCCTATTTTTGCATTAAAAAAAAAAAAATAATGATTGGTCCCATTTCAATATTATTATATTTTAATTGTTGTTTTTATGTATTTATAAAATTGTATTGAAAATAAATATAATAATAATGTGATAATGCACTTATTTGGTATTTCTCATTTAGAACAACTTGAAAACATTGCAAAAAGTTAAAACAAAAATTAAATAATAAAGAAGCATTTTATGGAAACGTTTTTTGATAATATGAGCATTCAAACACACTTGAGCAATAAAACACGTTTTATGAATTGTTGAAAAACCAACTTTTTCAAAAATTCAAATGTCAAAAAAAAGGCAACGTAGAACTTTATATAAATGAATGGTAGAGAAATATCAATACGAGTTTTTCATTAAACATTTGTCTTCATTGAAATCCTATAAGAGAACGCTACACACCCGATTTTTAAGGGGTTTTGTATAGGCAATTTTAATGATATTTTAACAAGTATGAAAATCAAACAAATTTAAAAAATCTAAATATATTTTAAAAGTAATTTAAAAATACATTGTGCCATTACTATTTTTATTGTTGTGTAATCACAATATTTATTAAAAAATATGATTCTGCAATTCAAATGCCATATATAAGTTTGAAAGAACGTACAAAAAAATTTGTACTACTATTTGAAAGACGAGAAATTAAACTTGTTTGAAGCTGATTTTTAAAAGTCATATTATCAAATTAAAAATATAGCACAGGATAAGGCGTATTTGGTAAATATTCAATTGTAAAAAATATAAAACATTATTTCGCAAATCTAATTCCAACAAAACATTACAAAAGTTTTCATATTTTGAACAGTGTATAATTTATGCCTCAATGTTTACTGTAGACTTAGTAGCATTTGATTCACGGAAGTACTATTTTGCTACCAACATTTATTAGTGTACTATAATGTACTCTTGCGTCCTCTTAATACAAATTATGGATTTAAATTTGAACTTTAAAATTTAACATAATCTAACATAAAAGTTAGGATATGCGAATGGTTGGACACATGTCTGGATAGTAGATACACATTACCTTTTACTTTTTAGTCTTTATAATAATATAATTTATAGTTTTATAGATACTTGATAGTAAATATATTACACAAGTACATTATAATATTATATTAATATAAGGAACGCGTATATAAAACGCAATGTTAATATTTATAAATATGTTTAGTTTTAACATTAAAAATACTCAATGACTATATCAATATACAAATAATAATAAACAATATTTATATTTATAAATCGTGATTTTATTATAATATACTGATAGTAACTACTAACTAGTAGTTACCTACATATACGATAAACCTATAACAACTGTTAATATAGTTATATAGGTACCTACGCAAGTATAGATAATATCTATACATTTAATTTATTAAACTTAAACTGGGGTATAAATAATCGATATTTCCATAAAATCGGTGAATATTAATTCCTGCAAATAGATATTTTTCAAATATTGAAATGTTTGTAGGTGCTTTTGTATTATTCCCGTAAAATTCTTATAATAAATAATCAATTATTTATTCTTTATTACAAACAAAATATCATGGCAAATATTGATATTAATGTTTTGTTCTGACCTTTTCCTATATAGACACTAACAGTAAATATTCTATATAAAGCTAAAAAACATATTGGTTTTAAATAGATAGATACACAGAAAAACAATTTTATAGACACGACCATATTATTTAACGCTAATAGTTCATTTCAACTAAAGAAATGGGCGTAGGCAGTGTTGTAGTATTCGACCTTTCAGTTTTATTTATCAAAGTTTAATGTATAGGTATAATGTGCTTTTCATTATAAATCAGATCACAAATGCAGTGTACATGCGTGGATTTTTCAGCGTAATTGTTTATTTATTTTAAATTAAAATGAAATAATAAATTTAATATCATAGTAAAAAAAAGAAACGTTTATATATTTGTTCTCATTAATATAATATACGTATTAATGTATTATACTTATACATAATGTACTTATACTATCCTATATAGTTATTAATAATAATAATAATAACTTATTATTTAAAAACGCATCAACTGATTTTTATATATTTGCACTATGTTGACTGTTGAGTGTTCATTCAAAATGACAAATTATTAAAATATTATCCACAAAATCATTAATTTCATAATATATATGCAATGGTGCAACTTGGTCTATATTAGTGGGTGTGCAAGCCAATATATTAAAAGGACCATGCAGAGGCGATTTTAGGGGGAGAAGTTTGGGGTTAAAAATACCCCCCACCATTAGAAAGTAGTCGGAAAAAACAGAAAGTTGGTGACTTTTTTTTTTTTTTTGCTTATTTTCCGTTTTACCAGAGTATTTCGAAATGGTCGCAAATTAAAAAATACTCCCTAAAAAATTCTGTCTTTGTATCGCCCCTGAGACTGTTCAGTGGCATCATTTCAGATTTTTTTTCCGACTATGTTAAAAACGTAAATAAGCAAAAAAAAAAAGCAAATTGTTATGAATTGACAGGGGCCCGGGGGTTCCTTGCACCCCCGGTAGTTGTAGCACTATAATATAAGTATATACCTAATAATCAACTCCACTTTTCTGAATTTACAATAATGATAGTTAAGATTATTCTAAAAATGACTTTTTCGTAATTCACTATTAAAAATTTGAGAAATTTTAAAATATTGGTTCAATAATTTTTATAGTAATATATGGCTAAAATGAAACTGATGCTTTACTAATCGATACACAATGTAAACTAATTGATAATTTCAAACCAATTTTTGGAAAATAGCATTGAACGTACCTAAAAAATTGTCAGTCGTTCACATAGTTTTGGTGAGAAATTTATATGATTTACAGGGGCATTAACTTTGAAAATTACTTGAACTTTTAAAAAAAATCGCAATCCGTCCGAATGAAATTCTGTAGTCACTGATTGAGAATTCTTTAAAGTCAAAATAATAAATGAATACACTTATAATTGAAAAATATATACAATATTATCTATATAGATACTTAATACCTATCCAAATTCAAGTTTTTCCAGGAATTGTTACAAATTATTAATAATTTAATAACTAATTTAAAGTATTTTTTTTAGCATTATTATAATCTTATGACAGTTTATATGCAATTTTGTATTTCTTTCATATCATTTTTATATGTTATAATATTCATTATTTTTATTTTATTTTTTTATTTATATTTGTAATATTTTTACATGTTTTTACTAACTTTTTAACACTTTTATACAGAAAATTATTTGTCTAGAATTAAAAAATAAGTAAATCATCGAATTTAACTCTATGACTTTTTTTTTTTTTATAGTAATATTAATATATACCTAGTATCTAACAATAAAAATATTAATAAAACCTATTATACTATATGCATGGGTATAAATTATATATAATATTATTATATTTACCTATATAACCTACTACATATCTTTTTTTATTTATACAAGTATAATACATATATCATTACCTATTAGGAACCTATATATGTTTCTTGATTAATTAAAAATAAAAAAAACGGCCTACATTATAAGAAAACAAAAATGATTTTTTAGTTAAAAAAATATATATTTCTTTTAATATACCTAGGTACTCAATCTATTAATGAATGTCTACACTATTTCTTTTATCGGGGTGACCATGTGGTGTGATAATAATAAATATCTATTACCTATAATTTTGAAATCCAGGAACTGATATTAATATCACTGTACTGTAACATATATTTGTAATAATAAATTAGGTATAGACTTTTATTACTTATCATTTTTGTTTTCTATAAAATATAAAATAGTATAATACATGTTATACGCGTATAAAAATTCCCTAATTACACAAAACCTTTCAAGTTTAAGTAGTTATAGGTATTTATATCATTAATTTTATTTTTTTTCCTTAATATCATGTTTTTTTAGGTCAATAAACTATAATATATAACTATAGGTATATACGTTTAATTAAATAACGTAAATATATCTGTGTTATTCACATTGATAATTAAATATTTGTAATATAAATAGATTTACATAGGTATTATAATATAACCGTAGATAATACATAATATGTTATAGTAATTGCAATTATTATTATATATGGTCATAATCTATTTTTTTCAATAATGAACTATATTTTTTACAGCCAATAAAATATTACTAAACATGCGCAAATGGTGTTTACGTAAGTCATTGTAAATCAATGAAAAATGCAGAACATAATATTAAATGAGGCATTAAGAATAAATGCACTTAAAAACCTGTTTTTCAAATGATATTGAACCTACATGTAGGTATGTATATTATTTGTATTATGTTATATCTACTATTATACATTATATCTACCTATATATAATCAAAATACATCACTGTAATAAATGGATATAGAAAATGACATTTGCGATCGAATAAATTTTCATTAGATATAAAAATTGTTTATAGTATACGTGTCATAGTTGATAAATAACTCAAAAACCTGAACCACTCATATATTGCCCATAAATAATTATAAAATATTAATTATTATTATGATTGAATTATAAAAAGAAACTAATGAAAACAAAATAATTTTATCATATTTTTTTTTTTTTTTTTTTAATAAATATTTTTGATTTTTTCTTGGTCAGTTTTATTAAAAATAAAAATATGACTTGGTTGAAAAATTATTATTATATTATACAACATATATCTACCAGTGGTGGCCAGCGAGAAGAGACTCGCGAGTCGTAAAATATAATAAAAATATGTTAGAGCCAATAGTAAAAAAAACCATGCAATAAATACATTGAAATTTAAAAAAATTACCTATTTAAATATTATACATTTAAAAACACTATATTTTTTTATTAAGAGAACGTCGCACCCGCATTTGCTGTCTTTCTATTTAATGGGCAATATAGGAAAATTCAACTTCGCAAAACAATAAATGTGATGTCTACGTTTAAATTCGAGTTACAACACTTATTACTCATTTTAAAAAGAAGAATATTTTTTAGAAAATGACATATCCTTTTTGTAAAATATTGTTTATCAAAGAAATTACAGCATTTTAAAAATAGGAAAACTTTTAACACTGTAACTTCTTTCAATTACATATCATTTTACAAAAATGATATGTAATTTTCTAGAAAATTTTCTCCTTTTTAAAATTGGTAATAAGTATTATAACTATAATTTTAACGTAGACACCACATTTATTATTTTGCGTAGTGTAATATTTTGCTATATTGCCTATTAGACAGAATGGGTGCGACGTACTCTTAATTATAAAAACTAAAATTATAATTTAATAATTATTACATTTTAAAATACATTATATATTTAAATATTTTATCTAAAAAGTACTCGTATAATATATAATAGACTGCGGATATCGTTTGTGCATTCTAAAATATGTTCAGGATACTTTTTTTGGGTAGAAGTCGAATAGGAGTTTTTGGGTAAAGAGCTTTCTGATAGCAGCCAATTAATTTTAGTTGGTTCTTTTATATTGAAAAAGGTCATTTTACGATTTTTTTTTTTTCAACTACTCTCATCTAATTAATGAATTTTTTAACCATTATCTACTAATTCGTAATCAGACGATACGCAAATGGTGTACAAAAAGGGTTAATATATAAACAAAGCGATACGCAAACGATATTCAGCCACACAATATATTATATAAAAGCACAAGTCATTTTAAATTTATAACAACAGCTATATAGTATAAAGTATATTAAAAGGATACATGCGTTTTAATGACATTACAACACATTCTCGATTTCTATATATATATAGATACCTGTCCTATATACATAGGTACCTATAATAATACTTACTATCAATTATACAATTTTAAATTTTAATTTAATGACATTCTTGTAGAACTACATTGCAATTACAGGTGTAGGTACAACAATTTTAGTCAAGTTATATATTTTTTTTTATGCATTAAATCTTTCTACGGGGGTTGATATATAGATTTCAATTAATCATTAATATAAACATATTTATATAGGTAATTATAATCGTTTTATAATAATTATTTATTATTAATATAGTAAGACATTTCAAAATAAATAAATAATAATCGAAAACTAAAAAAAAACACTTATATCTCAATATCGGTATGATATAGTTCTAATACTTATTAATAGGCCTATCCATATGTATATAATTATATGTATAGACAGATTATAGTATGGATATTATATGTTATACCTTATCCTTATGTCAATAAAATATAACTATTTATTATTATACATGATCCACGGACATTATCTATATACTCTCAGGACTATCCTAAATGAGATGGTTATTGTTTCTTGCAACATTTACAAACTCATCGGTGTAAATGTGTCTATATATTATACTAAAGAAGGATTATTTGCGACTATAATTATATAGCTTACATTTAAATGACATACAATAGTGTACCTAAAGTATATAATATATATTAGATATAGTATATAATATATATATATAGTTTACGTTATACTATCGGGATAAAAGATTCCTTGTTCAAGTCAATTTGGTAGTAAGATCGTTACACCTACTTAAAGTACAGGAAATATAATATGATTATTTAAAAACTATGATATTGATGAATAAATTAAATACATATCATTTAAAGATATAAATAACGTGGAAAAAACAACCTATAAAAATATGTGTATGAATATAATATAATACACGTGTAACAAATCGAATAATATTATCTATCTCCATGCAGGTAATCAAATAAACGAACTATGTATAGATACCTATACCTAGGTATACTAGTATTATTACTATGGACAGACAATCGGACGGACACGACGGGAATATTATAAAGTGTCTATAAACTTGCGTTTATAATCCTAAGAGTATATATAAGAGTACTTTATGTATACATGCTTACTCACATACATACACACATACTCTTGTATATATATACCAAATATATATACCTATATACACGTGTGTGTGTGTGTTTTAAGCACACAATATTAATATTTAAACTCGATCGAAAAAAGAAATCTACGAATGTACGAGAATGTGCACAGATATCGGTTATATACTTAGTATATATAGTCAAGAGATTATGATACGCGTGCAATCATGTCTCGAACGATGTATAAATATATATATATACAATATGGGCAATAATTATGATCAATTTATCTGCAGTAGAGTGCACGATTTTGTTTGAAAGTCAATTTGCCATTGTCACAGTATACATATAGGTATATTACCTGTACAATATTGTGTACCTATTGGGTGAAACTATAACGTATAAGGCAGCACGTTGACACGGTGGTCGATATACGTTCCACACGAGTGCGCCCAAAACTCGGATGGGTGACCGGCCGGCACCCGTCTACCGAATTCACAATATAACAATAACAACATAAACCTTTGTGTGTATATTGGTATAGGTACAACCAATCGGTCAATACCAATACATGGGTATATAGACATATATATGGATATTGGCATATACATTCATTATAGGCGTGTTTTCGCGATTAACCGGATGTAATTTGGTTATAAACAATTTATAACCGACCAAACGGAATGGTGTTTATCGATAACTTATATATATAAAATAACGTGACCGGGTTAATCGCGTGGTATATACCTACTTATATAATATAGGATATCTATATATACCGAGTGTTACAAATAGTGCATTATGAGTCATATAATATAATATATATACACACGGACCTTTGGGTGTTTTTCCGGTAATACGGGAACCGGTCGCTGATGAACTTGTAAATGTCGGACAGCGGTAGCATCTTCTCGGGGGCGCTCCATATGGCCATGGCCGTCAGCGATATGTAACTGTACGGCGGCTTTTGGTCGCCGTACGTCTCTCTGCACGGCCGCGGCATCCTCTCACGTGACCATTGTCGGCGGCGCAAGTTGCAGTTTACGTCACTGTCACCGTTCAATATTATGTTTCATACATTTCGCACGGCCGACATTCGAAACGGAATCCAACTCACCACGGCGCACTGGTGTACCTAACCTGCAGGTATTATATATGTGTGGGTAAAAAATCACGTCGAAAATATCGTTCGTTTTTTAACCTTCTCTCCGATTTACGACGACTGTGCGCAACTTAATCGACGACAAACGGAAAACCAAATAATCATTCGTTTACGAACACGCGCGTAATTCGCTTGTTTTTTTTTTTTTTTGCGGCAACGTGAGATCTATTGGCGACGAGTTTGCGGATATGATGCGACGGCGGCGGCGGCGATTACGACGACGTGCGATCGACACTGACCGGTTTGCGCCGGTACCGGGCCCGCCACTGCCGCCGACGGTCACCCCTCGCCGTGGGCGGTCCGACGTACGGCACGCCATTGGCTGGAGTCTCGGATGCCGTGTGCCATTTTGTAATCAGTATACGCCCATGGAAGAAGAACTATACCGCCGTCAAACCTATTTATGGGCTCGCCAAAAAACCAATATTTACCGCGTCCATCACTTGCAGTTATATAATAAAATTTATAATATTATATTATAGAATTGGTATCTATATATATATAATTAATATATATATAGACTGTAGAAATGTTATTAAATGTCTGCAGGTACATATGGTATATCTCAGAGGAGGGCCCATATGGAAACGTATTCAGCCCCCTGCCCTCACCACCTCTCGTCAGAATATAATATATTTCTTAAATAAATTCCTTATTCCTTCCTTTTTAAATAATATATATATATATACAAAGTTACTACCTACAGTGCGATTATAGGTACCTATATAACTTATATTATATAATCGCGGTATACAGTATAGCCCATCTGTAAGGATGTTAACTATAGGTAACCTTCCTTGAATAACTTCTATAAGTTTAAGATATAGATATAGGTAAGTAATCATATAGGTGGTAGAATTTTTTAGGGTTATCATCAACGAACTGATGGTTTAAACATATTCCACGATGGACAGGCATAATATAGGCTAAATATTCTTTAATATCTAAAATATATTAATATAAATTTTTCATATGAATTCTATGATCGAAATATCATATTTATACATATTTTAGTTTTTAGTCTCGTCGAACTGCATACAATCTAAACCTTAAAATCCGCTTTCACCTAATCAAAAAATATACCTACCTATTATAATTTATAACACGTTATAGTTATATATAGATACACAATATATATAATATGTATATTATATTAATGTTATATGATTCTAATTTTTAGCGTATAGTATATGTTTGTCAAAATTATTTTTTTTTAACAGTACACGCAAGTTCCTCAGATATGGAAAAACCCATAATACATATATCAATATAGAATATTATATACATATATTTTTTATTTTTATTTTTTTATCCGTTTTTAACCAACGACGCCTTGGGAAAGTGTTATCGCAGTAGGTATAGCCGAGATGCCACCATCATTTATTATTACAAAATAATTCAGAAATATATATATTATTCCACGAGATAATATCGTTCGTGAGTCAGTTCACCCCAGCCTACAATCTCATTCTCCGCCTTCTCGGCCCGGTTCGCGGAATCTGTTAACCTCGATGCCCGTTCCTAACCTGGCGATTTCCTACCAGAATTACCTGCCGTTCTATCTTATTGTCCCTTTCCATTTCCGTTAAAATATGCTGTCAATCATTTCAATGAAGATTGATTGCTGTTCATCAGCCTCCTTTATGAGCTGCAAAACCTGCTCACTTGATTCCGGGAGTAGGTCCACCTGAGATCCGCACAAAAGATCTTCAACGTTTTCTGGTCTTGGTTCTCTCCTCAAATTCTTGTGCAGCTGTCATCTTTTTACCTCACAATGCGTACAAAAGAACACAGTGTGCTCCGCTGTATCGCTTGGCACCGTGCAGTATACACAGCTACTCATTAGAGACCTCTTCCTGGTGAAAAGATACTGACGGAAGCAGTCAATGCCTGCACTAGGTGAAGGATACCGGGAACTGGTTTAGTCTTCCGCGCCATCTCTTGATACCTGCTAAAAGCTTCCTCGTCCACGCCCCTTCCTTTGGTGCTATCCATGCCTCTTGCTACTTATTCATCGTCACCTCCCTCTCTTGTCTCCAAATGGTGGTTGCCGAGATCGGAGGGGGGGGGTCTTAAAAAGATTCAACCCTATATTTCTTTCGATTTCAAGCTGGTCTGCTGGTGGTGTGCCTGCGAGCATCATTGAAGCTTCGAACGACACCGATCTGTAACATTTCATTATTCGAATGGCTACCAGACGATACGGTCGGTTGACTGTGACTCGGTTGCGAGTCGCCTTGATTGCTCGCTCCGCCTACACCGGTGCCGCATATAGCAACTTACTACTAACCACAGGCGAAAGCAGGGCGCTCTTATCCTGAGGGTTGAGAGAGTCCTCCAAGTTTGGGTATCGTTCTGCCTAACGTCACAGCTGTTTTTGCTGCACTTTCAGCCACTTTACACATGTGGCAACCAAAGGATAACTTGGTATCCAGGTGAACGTCCAGATACCTCAACGGCCGTGGTATCTCGATGTCGTGCTCACACACGCTGAGGACCGAAGGACGGACGATAAGCCCGCTTTTTCGTGAGAATTATCACCTAGGTTTTCTCCGATGCCAGCCTTAGACCATACACTGCCATCCAATCCGCCACTCTCTGCAGCACAGGGTTTGCCACCTGTTTTATTAGCTCCGCATTGCCGACCACCACTGTGATCGCAACATCGTCTGCAAACCCTACTAGGGTGACTGTTTCCGGCATTTAGAGTTTCAGCAAACCGTCGTAGAATAGGTTTTATAGTGTAAGTCCCAGTACAGATCCCTGCGGCACCCTGTAGGTGACCTGCCTATGTCGATCGTATTTTCCAAAGCCTCTATCGACTGCTAAGCTCTTGTCACAAAGGTATGACATATATACCTATAATATATTATAGGTATATGTCATAATCTATAAATTATAAAATTTAATTTTTTTCCAAAGTGTAACGTATTACAATCATTAAAATTACTTGTGAAAGTACCTACTCATAAATAATTGTAATTAAATTACCTATTTCCATTACAGTAACGAGTAATTTAAATTACTTTACTGCCCAAGTCTGGTTATTTGCAATAATATAATTTATTATATATATATATATATATATTTATTATATTATAGTAATAAGTAAGACTAACATTAACAATAACAGTAAGTACCTTTATTTGTATTGTACAATAAAAATATTAGTATTGTGATTACCTGAACTCCAGTATTTGTATTACATCAACGTTTCTCAATTTCCTTCATATTATTTGACGGCTTGGAACGTACAGTATATAAACAGACATGATTGGCTAGTCAAACCAATATACCTACTGCAATAAATATGGATCGTTAACAAAAAATCAAAATTTCAAATTATAATTATAATTTCGCAAGCACCAATTAAAATACTATTGTAATATCAAAGTATGAACATTATATACTTAATATTTAAATTTAAATTGTTTTACAGGACGTTTGCCAACACTTATACCATCTACTCCTTAATATTTTTTTATTAACCTTTTTGAACTATCATATATAAAGTTAGATTTTATTTCTGATAATGTAATATGTGTCACTAGTCACTAATAGGTAGTCACTATAGCAGGTACTGGGTAGTCTATATTTAAAATAATTATATAGATAAATAGGATCATAATTATAATAATGTATATGTAATAATGGGTTCGATTGATTTCTAAGAAGTAAAAAATTTAGTTATAAAATAGGCAACACTCAAAATATCTATGGATGCATTTTTTAATAATTCCAAATTTGAATTCAAAAATTGCTTAGTTAACAAATTTACTAAAAGATGAAATGTTATACACTACTCGGATTTGTCCCAGATATAATATAAGTATATTATTGGAACTATAGTAATTGGTTATTAAACCATTAAAATGATTAAAAATTGGTTAAAAACAAGCTCTTTGGACGTTGAAATAATTACATTGGGCACCAATTTGAACCGTATGAAGGCATGTATATAATAGTAGATGCCCTTAAAGGATTATTATTTTTATTTTATGGTGTACCTCCCAGATAATAATTAGAACATTAAATATTGTGAAAATATGTTTTCAACCAAATTTCCAAAAACACCTGTTGAAAATATTTTATAAACAAATATTAGACGACCAAAAGTAGTTCTGGTTGGGCGTTAAATAAAAATCGAAACCCACTTCCACACTTCTACTCCATTAAAGGTCGAATTTCAAAAATATATTTGTAAATGGGTGTTAATAATATCATTAAAGGAATATTCTCTAGAAAGCTATCTTTCTACGATCAGTAGTCTGGGTTAGGCGCTGATGACTTATATATGTATACAATTATAACTATGGTCAAACACATAAATTAAAAATTAAAATGTCCTCTGATAAAATGTATTATGTATATTTATAATTATTAATTATATTCATGTACCTATCATCATAATCGTCTGCCTCATGGACATGTATACAGTTAAAATTGTAGCTGGGTACTCGAGTTTTCATAGTACCAGTGGCGGTTATAAGGGGGGGGGGAGGCGATAGATGGATCGCCCTCTCCCTTGGGACTTGACTTTATTAATATTATTAATAAATAAATATATAATTATATCTAGCTATAATCTGTATGTATATTTTATATTATATGTATATAATATAATATATTAAAATTAAAATATTATATGGATATTATATAATTTATAAAAATGTTATGGGTGGAAGAGGATTAGCTTTATTTTCACCCCCCCCCCCCTTGAACATCATGTATAACCGCCACTGCATAGTACTATATACAGATAGGTACTAATAAATTTCATATGTTATTTTTTATACCCATTTATTTGACATATACCAAAGTATTATTATAGGCAGTGCGTGGATTTTATATAATTGCAGATATCAGTCAATATTAGTGTACTATATTGTTAACTAAACCAATCTTAAACTAAATGTATTTCATGAAATGGAAATTGTTACAACACAGTATTAACCATAATATATTGCTATATTTTTCAATGGAGAAGCCCTAATTTCTAATTACCTACTAGATGATATATAATAATAATTTAAATTTTGTGCTTTTTCCGCCAGATTTATATTTGATTTTTTTTTCTTGGGTTTTTTCCCTGTTATCAATGATTCGATATACCGTGTTCGATTTCATGTGACGAGATGGAAATTTCTTTAAAATTTTTATCGACCGGCGTCATAGAGAACCATTGTCATACCATACTCAAGAAGGGGAGCCGACATATCGCGACGGACTGTTCTGCTTTTATTTTCTCTCTCTCTTTTTTTTTTTTTTTTGTAATTCAATGTTCTGGTTAAATTGTTTGACAATGTTTTCGAGAAATACTGCTACAATACGAAATCGTCCATATTATCTCAATGCTGTATTCTGCAATTCTTTCATGGATATATTGTCAAAATATTTTGAAAATGTTTAAAAAAATTAATTAAAAAATGTTAACATAGAAAACAAATATTACACATATATTGTAGTCATTTTAATATTTTTATACAATATTGAAAAAATAAAAGTCTGAAATATGCAATTTCGTAAGAGGATGCCACGCCACACCAATAATTTTCAGTAGTAAAAACATTTCCACAAAAAACAAACGAAATTACCTCTTAAACAGGCTATTAGTAAATAAGGTTTTTTGTACATTCAATATCGAACAATATATTCGTAATGAAGTATTTCTTATAAGTCTCCTTTATATATTTTAAAATAGGAATTTACCTCTACAACCATTTTAAAATGATATTTTGTTTGTTTCCCGTAAACATATTTTTGAACAAATTCCGTAATTACACAATAATAAAAAGTGATATGGATACGGATTATTTATATTTATATTATTTTTTAAATGTATTCAAATATTTTTTTAATTATTAATTTTCATTATTCTTAGTTTTTTTAAAAAAAATACCTTTATAAATGGCTTTAAAAATGCCTTAAAAATGTAGGGTATGGCGTTCTCTTAAAGTGAAAACTAAAAGAGACCCACATTTAAAATACTCTGCAGATCTACTTTAGAAAATACTATCATTTCCAATAGGCAATACTCATTATTTTTTAATAACTAGAATACGTTTTAAAAAACTTTTTAGTCTTTCTAAATAACTTCTATGTACTACCAGGATTTTACTATAAAATCGCTTAAAAATGTATAATATATTTAACTATTGGTATTCCAAAATGAGTAATTTATAAAACAATAAAAAATGGAAATCATAACAACATATAAAAACTCGTTGCTTTTATAATGAAGTAATCCTATAATGAAATATAAAAATTCAAGAGGTTTTTTCTTTCAAAAAAGTTTTTTTTTTATATACAATCATCAGCTTATTGATGTATGTTTTAAGTATTGTATTTTATTCTAAAATATATAAAAAAAATTCCCAACATTGATACTGGAATTGGGCATATATAATCTCAAATCTTTAGATTTTTATAATATATTTTTTGAATATTTTTAATTTAGGATTTTGGATTTTAGATTTGGTTAAGCCGTAAGCGTAAAGAAAAATTATACATACATACATACATACATACAAACGAACATATTTGTACAAATGGGAAAAATAATAAATAAAATCAACTTTATTTTGGAGGCTGGTTTTACCATATGATTCTTATGATAATATATGTTTTTAGTTTTTGTTTCTCATTCTATTTTTATTGTTAAATTAGTTTCTATTGTACATAAATTTGTTGAGCTGTAATAGACGTATTACTAAAAGCTAAATAAAAAAAAAAAAATTGTCATGGTTACTGCAGTATATTACTGAAATAATATTGTTGTAAATATAATATAATATGTATGTGTGTTTGTAATATGGGCTGTTGTTTATCGCTGACTTTGTATTTAGGAATGGCAATTTATTAATGAAATATTAAAAATAAAAAATTTGTGTCACTTCTGCTCCGGACGGGACAGAAAGACTACCAACTAATAAATTTTGAAGAAGTTAATGTTTTTATATCATACAGTTTTTTAAATAAACTAAAATATATTGAACATTTTTGGAGTTGTCGTATGGACGATCGAGGTACGCTCGACAAGTTGGCGCCCAACGTGGGACTCGAACCCACGACCCCGAGATTAAGAGTCTCGTGCTCTACCGACTGAGCTAGACAATGTATACTATACATACGTGGAGCTCAAAAAAATTTTATAAATTTAATACATTCACTATACCAGAATAATATTGTACTCGAGTGTTTCCTTCTTTCCAATTATATTGCCACCATTAAAATATAAATATTGTTTTCAAAGATTTATCCCAACTCTGATGTATGTATAGATGTAATAATTACGTATACTGTAACGTGTTTCGAGGTACCTATGCCCGGCTAACTACGTCGTAGTGGATATATAGTGACAAAACGAGCTCAGTTTGGACTACCGTTGTGTGCACAGCAATATAACACGCAGAGTCCCAGTCTCATCAGCGGCGGTCGGTTTGCGATCGGAAGACGACCGAGGAAGAGACGGTCAAATGTAATTACGGAACCTATTGCCCAAGTCCCGTGACGACTATGGGAATAATAATAATAATAATAATAATAATAATAATATGATTATTGACAAATCGTCTGCACACATCGCGTTGGGAGGGCTATCCCATCAATCCGAATAAGACACAGCTTGTCGCATTTTAACACCTCTATATACCATGCGTGCACACCGCACGATCGACCACCGTCGTATACGGACATTATTATTATTATTATTATTATTACCTATTATTGTCTTTGCTCGTTAATATTATAGCTTTCGGCTTCTTGTACGGTAGTGCTGCATAGCGGCAGCCGTTTTTCATAAAATGTCATTATTATCATTACCTATCTACGCATTATGCACTCACATTATTGCACTCTATTAGTGTTGGGTTTCCTAAATTTCATTCTCTCGCGGCAACAGGTAGGTAAGTATTGTTATTGTTTTTTTTTTTTTTTTCAGCGCGAGTGTAATTTAAAATTCTAATATTATTAGTACCCACACACGTACAACACATATAATAATATATCATATATATAGTGATTACTTAATGTTATTACGCTCTCGAATCATTTGTCACTCCATCTCCGACGCGGCCACCTGTAGCCCGGTGGCGGCAGCTATAAATATAATATAATAATATATATCGGCTTAGACCACACGTTTTCTGTTGTATTTAGTGTTTATATATTAATCACTTGGGTTTAAGTACTGTCATACGGTTATGGGTTAGATGAAGCCACTACCGAGTAGTAGATAATAAAAACAATGCGTGTTCGTTTGCGTCTACTTTTCTCGGCAATGAAGAATGACGACGAATATTATACGAACGTATATTATATACCGCAGATTGAAACTCGAAACGTAACCTCCCAACTATCGCTATATTATCGCAGGCCACCAGGATTTTTATCGTATGGCAAATCACGACGTTGATATACCCACTATAAATAAAATACACTAAATTATACTGAAATGCATTTAATTCTTCAAAGGAAGCTACGTTGGAGGCAGATTCGATCAACCTCTTTATAATAGCACAGCCAGGCATTTTTTTTTTTTTTTTTATAAGGAAGGCTAAGATCCTATATTATACTTAAAGAGTAGTCTAGTTTGGGGAGTTCTGGGTCCACCACCCCACCACCCTGGAACACCAGCACCACCTCCACCCTTTCACCGCTACACTCTGACGTCAGTTTAATATGGGCAACATATCTACATAAATATATGTAATATAGGTATATCTAATATCTATAATATATATAATCATTTTTTGATCAGCAAATTTCTTTCGCTGTGATGAAATTGTGAGACTCTGGCTGGTCCGATTTAAACTTTGTAAAAAACTTAAGATTGTTTGACATATTTTCTAAGTTTTAATCGAGGCGCTTTTCAAATTAGGAATTTTCGCCTTTACGCCAAGTACAAAATGTTTAAAATATGCAAATTTTGTTTAATCGTACCAAAGTCGAAAATTCATATTTGTAAAAACGCTTCTATTAAAACCTAGGAAAGATGTCAAACAATCTTGTGCTTTGTACATCATGAAATTAGGACCAGTCAAAATCTCACAATTTTGTCATAGCGAAAGATCTATAAACTATTTTTTATTTTTGACCGACTCGAACCACCTTAATGTATTCTGTTTTTTTGAAAAACTATATTTATTTCTTGCTCGGCCGTTATACTGCCAAAATTAATATTATAAACTATGATTGTAAAATACTGTACATCACTTTCTTCTAGTACACTGCATAGAAATAAGTGCTACAGATGGATAATAAAACATCAATTTTTTTTTGTTTTGTTGCTTATTGAATTAAAGCATCCAAATAGATTAAAACGTTATTTCGCTGGTATTGCACATTGCATACACCGTATACTATCATTGACGTTTATCAATGGAATTAAATACGTTTACCGATAGAGATACAAACATAACGAGAAGAGAGGAAAATACCGTTTTCTCCGCGCAGACCACAAGATCGGTGTCGTTTATGTTCTTTGACCTATAGAAACGCAGAATTTCCATTATTTGAAAGCGCAGAACACAAATCGACTGTGTAGAAAAAATAAAAAAATAAAAATAGGTACATGCCTATATATTTTTCATTTTATATTATTATATGCTTTTTACACAAATCGCAGCAGTCGTACACTGGGCCCTATAAACACCGTGGCAAATTAACGCGAGCGATACAAAAAATAATAATAAAAAAACACGATAATAAATACTTTTGTAGTATTGTATTTTTATCTTTTTTTTTTTTTTCATTCTGCTGCAACGATCTGTCTTCTGCTATACAAATTGTTTTATTTTGTACACTTTTTTTCCCCCTTTCGTATGAATGCCTATATACATATACATTCTGCGCACGGTTTTGAGTTTTGACGCACGACCCGCGCTTTAGATTCGATTATAATTGGCTCGTGCTGACTGGGCATTTTATACGATACCGCGGTATAAATATACGACGAACAACAATTATTATTATCAGTAATATACACCGCCGCCGCAATACCTACCATTATTATTATTCACTCACCTAACCTATTATACTATTATATTACTGTTATTATACCCATTTGGAATCTGGAAGACTATCGTAAACGTTCGTGATATTTTGTCGAATCGTGCATGCCTGAAATATTATCTGTGTGTGTGTGTGTGTGTGTGTGTGTGTATAATATATATAATATATATATATATGTAATTTATATTATATTTGTGCGTGTATGTAATGTGTGCACGCATTGCAGCATTAACCGTGCACACGCGGCCTGGCATACGTCCTGTTGAAAACATCAAAACATTTAGCTCGTGTCCGCGGTGGATCTTTTTTTTAAACACATTATTCCTATTATTACATTGATATTTTCATTTTTTTTTTTTCATACCGGTATAATAGAAGCATTATATTATACATTTGACAATATACGTATATTTTGTGCAAGGCTGCTGGGCGAGTTAACTATTTTTTATTTTTTTTTTTTAATTCGCCAAGTTAAGTTAATATAAACTAGTACGAGTTAATAGTCAAGTTGAAAGTTACTAATATTTTTTTCGTGGACTTTATAAGAGATAAAAGTTAACATTGAAACAAAAGTAACTGTTAACAATTTAAAAATCCGGTCAATCCGGGAGCCAAAGCACTTCCCTCGACGAGTAGGATTCGGGTAGTGGACATATTAAATATGAAAGCAATGAAAACTCGTATTTTTTTCGATAAAAGTGTAACAAAAATAAATTTTATCTACTTATTTATTTATTTATTTATTTATTTCCATGAGAAAAGAAGCAAAAATGTAGTTCCGTTTCTATATATATAATATTATATTTAAGATAATGTTGGCCAATACACAATAACATTAATTTGAAATAAAAAAAAAATGCTGGCTGACTAGAATAGTAATTTAAATATAAATAGTATTTAATCGAAAAATATTTAAACAAACAAAATGTGTGAGTCTATTATTTTTAATTTTCGTTAAAATTGTTCAATACTATTCTGAGTTTTTTTCTAGTATACTTCCAAGTGTTCTTTTTTTTTTTTTTTTTAAAGTGTTTTCTTAAATCGATTTAAGATTTTACAATAATAACATCGTTCATTAAATAATTTTTCGTTAAATACCTATAAAATTTTTATTCAGCATTAACTATTCAAAAAAAGATAGAAGGCGATTAACGAGATCGTGGACGAACCTGTACATCATGAATGCAGAATATCTACAGATGTCCGAATGAACCGGAGAGACGTCAATGGAAATTGTTCTGGAAAGCTCAGGACATAGAGATAGAGCATACTGACAGCCAATGTTCATTGAGGATAAGTATTATGTCACAAAAACCTGCATGATTCGACGGACAATTTTTCGGTGATCGTATTCTATTTATATTATATAGTTAATAAGTGATAGATATTTTAATTAAGATGAGCTAAACATTAAGTAGAACTAGTTTAATTTAGCCGTAGTATTTAGTAGGTACGTAGGGGCTATAAATATTATCAGTTACCTAGTAACATTTTATAAGTAGAGAACGGACTTATTGCAACTTTTTATCTAATATTAATAATATAATTTTGGTAAGATATGAATCCATTTCATGAATTTTTGATTAAATTGGTACTAATTTCATTTACCAATTTTGAAATATTTGAGTATAAAAACATTTTTATATGTATTTTTTTCGACGATTTTTTTTTAAAATTTAAAATTTCATATTTCACTTTTAAAACTTTTCTTATCAATTATTTGACACTCTTCGACGATAATAATTATTATCGGTGTTATCTAAATGGACTTCACGTGCCTATACCAGGGTTCAACCATAAGTAGTCTAATAGGTTCTTATTTTATCTCATTCTGCATGAAGTATACATTTATATCGTCATCTATTCGAATATAGACTTTAAATTCGTGTCATTGTCAACATAAGTGCTGTTTTCTGTTAAATATTTGATAGAATTAAATTTTTTTTTGTTGTACATTGACATACCTAGTTAATAGTTTTTTTCTGAATTAAATTTTTCTTAATGAAAAATGTTGTTGCATATTTTGAATTCATTATTATAATAAGGTCCGTTCCCTATTTAAGTAGAAATTAGATTATTAACATTAGAATTTATAAATATTTGTAAATTTAGTATTTATAGATGAATTCGGACCAAAGTTTAAAAGTTTTATTTTTATTTATTTTTGCTGATTTACAAAATACATGAAAAATGACACATTACAATATTATTACATAATAGTTTATATACTTTTGTAACTAGTAAGTTAAGGTTAAGTTGGAAGGTTTGTCACCTAAAGTAGTATAATAATATAATACTTATTAACTATTATTTATAATAATTAATATACTAGTGAAATACTAGTTTGTGATCAATACTTTTATTAGTATAATTTACTATAATATTGTATGTTTTATACATTTTATAATAATAATATTATTATTGCAGTCAGATGATTTTTAAGCAAACGTACGATTGTACATTTCTTGTAAAGTAAATTTACAAATCGTGCAATAATTGTTTTGTAATTCATTCTTATAGATCTATTTAAATCATTTTTTCCATTTTTATATAGATAGATTTTATCTTTTTTTTTTTTTTTTTTGTATTTGTAAGAGCTTTGTAATGTTTAGAGGAATAAATAACTAAAAGATTAATTGGAAGAAATCATTTTTTTAAGCAATATAATTTTAGCATAACTTTCGTAGATAGTTTAATATTTTATATTATATAATATTTTTTATTTTACCATTTATTTTATGGTATTTTATACCATTTAATATTTTGATCAAAAATTAGACTTAAATACCTCACCTTACTTATTTGTTTAATTTTGAAACAATTGAGGTTATATTAATTATTATTATAGATAATAGATATAAATTGTTATTTCTTCAAAAGAATTAACCTGACCAATTATTATAATTGAAAAAAGCTTATATGATAGTTTTATCAAAATCCAAAGTTATTTTTTAGAAATTAAATTAAAAATGTTTGACCCATGTATCGGAAAACAATAAACAAGTAGTTATCATCTGTATCAATTAATTTCCAAATTGCATACAATGTTCAATGTTTAGATACATTTATGATCCTAAGACACTTCTTCGAGGTATTCCACAATTCATTTTGTTATAATATCCTAGTACATTATCGTTTAAGATAACCATTTTTGTTCTGTACTTAAGTATCTGGAAAATCATTTAACCTCTTCATTAATTATACGAAAACTTCGGTATTATACTGAAAAGCACTTTATGGTCAACTGTATAAAATATTTTAAAAAAATCTAGAAATATTGATTATTTATATTTTTTTTCCAGTACCTACCTATTTAACATTAAAATATAATATAAATTATATATATTGAGACACTATATAATGCATCTACAGTACCCAAGTCGGGCCTAAACCCAAATTGATATACTGAATAAGTTTATGTTTTCGAGAAAAATTTTTAATCTAACTCTTTTATCTAACTTTTAAATATATTTATTACCATAATAAAATCTATCTATATCTACTATTGTTTATTTATCTATTTCACTTGGTATTATTTATCTTGTTAAAAAAATGTATTGTTTATTGTTTTTTATTTTTAATTTATTCATTTTATATATCTTTCGTTTTCTACAAAATCGACACTCTGCTTTAAGTGGATTAGGCCTTAACGGGGATACCACTATAAAAAAAACGCGCCGTGTGTAATACCTCATGCTCTTATTATTTTAGCTAAGGTGGTGAGGAAATTTACACAATATATGTCTAAATAAAAGTATATAATTTAATTAAATTTATTCATTCGAATTACAGTTTATTTACATATAATGTATAATTTTACAATACCCATATTATTGTATTATTTCAGTATATATTATATCAGTACATTATCCGAATAAACATGCCATTTATTTTAGCCAGATACACACTTCGTTGAATTCAAACAACTTTAAAAAATCACATTTTAGTAGCCAACAAATATAACAAAATGTAAATCACATAATAATATTATAATGTCCACTATACATTGTATAATTTTTAAGTATATATATGGTGTAAGTAAATCATACGCGCGTATGGTAGGTAGTCTAAGTATAGTTGTGTATAGTATACCTACACAGTATATATATATTGTATAAATTATACATTATGTATGTATTTATACAGTATGTGACTGCCTACATACACGGTATGACAGAAAGTTTTTTCTTCTTCAATGAATGTACTGGGAAAATCGAAAAATACCATGTTTAAGGTACCATCTTGAGCCGATTATAATATCAATCCTATATCAATATCATACTAACGCCAATGCATCTCCTCGGCTCCTTCTGGTCGAAAATTTGTTAACAGAACAAAAAAAAAACATACTAAACATACGGTTCATTGTAAAAAACCACTAATTACTTCCTCGCTACGCTCAGAATCTAAAATTAAATTGAGTTAAAATTTTCTAATAAGCGATAAATTGCCTTCAAGCTGCTAAGATACATTTATTTTTGTATTTTTACTAATATAAATATACCTCAATATATTTTTATGTTGAATAAACACAAAGGCCAGACTCTTTACTAAAAAATAAAAACTTCACTCAGAAAATTTACATTGTTCTTCAGACAAAATTGTTTTTAATTTAGATACTTTTCTATAAATGTAACTTTAATAACTAAACTAATACATCTTAGATTTTTTTTTAAGTGATTTATTAAATTAAAATTTAATTTGTAAAAAAAGTAACTCGTTAAGTAACTTAATTAAATTAAATTAAACTTTTTAACTTAATTTTAACTTTTAACTCGTTGATACCCAGTCTTGATATTGTGTACGTAATAGAAGTTCTGCTGCGTGGCTATCATTTTTTTATTGTTGTTGTTTTTTATGTATACTTATACAAGTTTATTGAACTTATTATATTATTATCTATAATTTTGGAATTTATCATTTTGATTAAACTGAAAATGTCGTAGAAAATATGAAAGAAAAAATAAATTATGAAGAATGACATAACCTGATATAGCGCTTTTGTAATAATATAATTATAATAAGATCGACTTCGCAATAATATATGTCGATCTTTTATGTGTATTTTACACATTTTATGAGTTGTAAAAAAATCAATTTTCAAAATGTTTTTACAAAATCACGAATATGTTGAAAAAAACTACGAAGAACACATACTATTTTATCGTATATAATAGTTGTTGTTTAGTATTTCTAAGATGTTATTGTGAGTTAATAAAATGAGAAATACTATTGCAAGTGTTTCCTCCCAATGAAAAAATAATATTTTAACAAAAATTCTTAATTGGTAACTATATCAAAATTACCTGATATTCTAATATTATCATTTGGCTATAAATATATGAATTATTATAATATGAATATATTATACATATACAGTGACGTATTTATTAACTTTTTTCTAGCGGGGGGCCCAAAACATATGAAAACCAATAATGGGTATAATTTTTATATATTTTACTATATTTAAGGGTAAAAATCATCTAGTTGGCAGATAAAAATCAAAAACATCTATTGTGGCGACGAGGGGAATAGATTCTATGCACTCCCATTATTTTGGCTAATAATACTTTTTCAGAATATATAATTTTAATTTTGAATTCGTTGAGATTTTTAGTTTTAAATGCATTTAATCTTCATATTTTCAGAACATTTTTGTAAAATATTTTGCATCATCAGAAAGAAATGTTATAATTTAACATGAATAATAACGAGTGAAAAAATTATTTTTTTTCAATATAACATATTTTTCAATTTTTAATTTTTTTTTTTAATTTTCCAACAGTAATATAAAAAAAACTGGATTGTAGAGGGTGGTTTTCATTTTTAAAGATATTTATTAGCAAATTAAGAATATTTTAATTATTTACAAATAAACTACAGGATAATAATAGTTATAAAATATTTTAATATTGATTTGGTATAATTTAAGTTTTAATTAATAAATTTAGTTTAAATATATTAATATGATATATAGTTTGATAATCAATAGTAAAAATATGTAAGAATACTGGTCTAATAATATACGAGTAGTTGATCAAATTTTTATTACTAAGACTCCAACCATATTTATAAAGTCATCGGAAATAGTAAATACACTCATTATAAAAAAAAAACATTTGTTTAAAAAATGTTTTCATCATTTAAAATGTTTGTTATTTTTTAAACGTGTTTATATTCAGATTTAGGTAGAATACATACTCTGTGAAATTTTCAAGTATTTATAAAAGATAATTTGGGAATTATGAAGAAATTATCAATATTTTAACATTGTTATTTGACATTTTTATCTATTTAATATTGTTTATAAATATCCATTAATATTGTCTGTGGCATTTATGGATTTGGATATCTAATAGACATCCATTGCCTATTGAATATACAAAAATATCCATTGAATATATTTGGGCTGTGTGGGATATTGACCTATTAATATTTGGTGATCAATTATTATTATTATTTTTTTTAACGAAAATATTTAGCACTTTTAGTGCTTGTATTTTTAGTGTCTCCCAGAGACAAGAGTTAAATTATATCAATTAGGTATATTCATTTTTTCAAAAGTGTAAATATAAAGAAATTGATCAAAGGGAAAAATATTTCATGGCCAAAAAGTTGTTTTCTAAAAAAAAATAAACATCATAGTAAATCTTTGAATCCAACAAAGATATTATTTTATTAATATTATAATATGTCGAGTAGGTAAGTAATTATAAAATATTATTATGTTATTTGAATTTATGAATGATGTAAGACGGTAAAATACCTATATACAGTGCATTATATTTTTATTTCTTTAAATATATTTGGTTAGATAACGTGCAAATAGAGTACCTATATATGTTTTCACTCTCATAGGTAGGAATAGGTACATATAGGTGCAACTATATACTGATAGGAGAGCTGCGTCTGGATTTCCAGTGTCTATTTTTTCTTAATTTTTTAATCATAAAAATACACGAGGAAATATAATAATAACATAATATGAAATTGTATTTATTTAATACATGTAGCCTTTGAATTTAAAATTGATCATAAAAAAATCCACTCTTATTCTTGTAAAATTTAATCCCACCAGAATTTTGATCTTAGTTTTGCAATATAGGCAGGCATTTCTTATTCAAAGTTTTATAGTATTAGTGATGGGCAAATTCGGTCTTGGTCTTGCAGTCTTGTCTTGGGCTTGGTCTTGCAAAAATGCAAGACCAAGACCATAACTGTACTAGAGATAGCAAGACCAAGACCAAGATTTTACTATTTCATAGCAAGACTGAAATAAAAATTTATGCAAGACCAAGACCGAGACCAAGACTTATAATGCAAGACCAAGATCAATACCAAGACCAAGACTTGACTGCAAGACTCTTGCAAGTCTTGCTTTTAAATAAAATAAAAATTGATGAATTAAATATGTTATTTATTACATTTTTTTTCTTGGTATAGATTATTTATAATTCCACACCAAATCTACAGATTTCTCGTAATGCAATCATCAATATCCTATTGTAATATTTTCGGAAATGATTATCGTTTATCGAATATATGGGTAAACAGATATTCTACTGTTTCTTGAAAGTTCGGTGTTATCGAAAACAGTCAACTACACAGATACCTACCTAATTATTTTTTGTGAACGGAGGGGGGGAATTATCCCCATTACTCTCTGTATCCCCCCTTGTGTACGTATAAATAAATTATCTATTCTTATTAATAACTTTGGTAAAAAAAAAATCAAGGATGCAAGAATTTTGCAAGACCAAGACCAAGACCTAGATTTATTCAACAAGACCAAGACCAAGACTGACTTCTACTGAGTCAACAAGACCAAGACCAAGACCAAGACTGCCATGGTCTTGGTCTTGGTCTTGCTTTGTGCATCACTATATAGTATTCACTATTCAAGTTTAATGTATTTTAAAGCCAATATTATTTTAAACATTGTACCTACATGCAAATGATAGTAATGTTTACCATATCTAACGTAAATTTCGTCATATTATTATTGTGATATTTTTCATTATTTATTAAATATTTTGATTTGTACGGTCGTATAATATAATATATATATATGAACACATTGTAACGTATTAATCGCACGATAATATTTTTTTGGTTTTCGATCCGATAACTTAGTAGGTACTATACTAATAAATAATGTATATACATGCACGCTCTACACACACCCGAGCATATATGGATAATAATCATATGGGCACAATTAATCAAATACGTATTATTACATCTCGGCTAAGTAGACTGATCAATCATCGCAACAGTCAACAGGGTGGTCCATACGTGTATAACAAATTATTATTAATGCCTTCCGTTAAGTCGGGTCGTACATTGCGGTAAAATAAATAGCGTTACATTTTTATTACCATGCTCGCGAGTAGACGGTTCACGGACTCCGATTCCAATCTGAAACATCATCCGTCCACTAATGTGCAGCATATAATATAATATGTAAGTATACTTATATTTAAGTACGAACTACAATTGCCTATATTATATTATTATCGCTGCTGTATCGTTATGGTTATATTATCTCATCTCGACGTATTTTCTCCTAATCGATTTCACCCGACGAAAGTTTCGTGTACATTTATTGTATTTGTAATTCGAAAAAAGATTTAGAAAAAAAAAAAAACATCTCGTAAAATAATACTAATAATACTATTGAACGTATAGGTGCAGTACGTAGAAGGAATTAAAAGTATAGAAAGGATTTCATCGACTTCGCCGGACTTTTATTTTGTTCAGATAAAAGATTAATATATACATATCGATCCTGCAACTAGCGTCAGTTCTGCTATAGTATACAGTTATTAGATAGATAAGCACGACCTGTTGATTCAGCCATTAATTATCTACCTGAAATTATTCGTCCGTATATATTATAACTATCAGCTACCTACTGTACAGTGCACATATTACGTATATATCTAATGCAATATTGTTTTATAACGTAGTGAAAAATATAAATCTATTGATATATAAAATATTTTCATTTTCATACATGAAAATAAATTGATTAAATTAACAATTTCAAATCAAAATTAATTACACGACGAAAAATTGACACTGCTTCTATATCATACATATTACTTATTAGTCAGGAAGTCCAGCAATAATAAAACTAGAAACTTTGGAAGTCTGTACCTACTTATATTTTTAATTTCTTTTTCTACCATGTACTTACACATATATATGTATATAGATAATACATAGATTATCAATATAGAATATATTATGGTTATTATAGGTAATATTTTATATTATAATTAAACAAAATCAATACCCACAACAATAAAAGCACAACCATAATATATTTTATCAATTAGGTATATTTTAAAAGTCGTGAAATATGTAATACACTGAACCAAATATCATTGGTAGAATTAACAATATGCAATAATCAAATTTTAACAAACAAATATTTGTTGAAATAATACATTTTTTATTATTATAATGTATATATTGTTAAATTAATAAAAAAAATTTTTACAATAACAAATTCATTTTGTAAATTTCACAAAATATATAAGCTATAATTTAATAATAATAATTTGTAAAATTAATATAGCTTTTAATATTATAATAAAATATGTTATTAAATTTAAAAAATATTCTCTTTAAATTGATTGTTTTAATTGACAAATGGGCGTTTGTTCTACGACAAAGAAGAAAGAAAGAAATGAACACAAAATATTTATAATTGAATTGAATTAATAAAATATTTGTTAGTTCAAATAAATTTGTATTCAATTAGACAATTTTAACCAAGACATTGATAAAAGACATTGTTAAATCAATAATACGTATTGTTATTTTACTGTTAAATTAACAGATATTTTATTTATAAATCAACAAACATTTTATTGGACATATATTAACAACCATATTATTAAATCAATCTATATTTTTATTGAAATCACAGAGATATTTGGTTAAGTGTATATTAACAGAATATCGAGTCTTTATATCTTTTATGGGTGACAAATTTGAAATTTTTTTTTTCTTATTTCTTATCTCTCAGTTTTGTTATCATGATAAAATAAAATAATTCTAATTATGAATACCTATATAGAAAAAATATTTGTCATCAATGGTCCATTCCATAGGTTTGTAGTTGCCATACTTCAAATGTAATTGGTTGGACTCGCTTGTAAAAACAGAAGATGTAACTATTTCTGAAAATCCTTTATACCTCTTATTATTATATAAATTTTATAAATAGTGTTTTTCAAATTCTTTATAATTAGATACCTTCAAATACATGTTAGACGATGATTTAGATATATCAATAAAATCTGGACGATAATATATGGATTCATTAGTATTAGCAAAGTCAGGTTTAAACTGAGGTTCGGTATTTAAACCATAATTAATATTTTCATTTGTTTCATAATCCTAAATCAATCAAAAATAAGTTGGTATATTAGGTATATATATATTTAATAAATGTGTTTATCAATAGATATTATAAGTACTATGTGATTCATGAGCTAACTAGCTATATGTTAATATTGACAACTATATAGGCAACATCATCTCACTCAATATAATACTCATGTCTTCAATATTAATTACCTAATATAAAGGCAAGATATTTTATATTAACGAATTTAGAAGTAGGTTACCTACCTATTGATTATTGATAAGGATAACTATACCCATAATTATTTTTTGTCTAATGCAAACCCTGAACGGTATTTCATCAGTGAAAAACGATGAAGTACCTACCTACGGGGCAGTGTTTGTCCGCCTTTAGAAATTAAACATAAATGAAAATAAAAAGAACCAATTGCAATTTAGCTACCACGCAATTCAATTTTTAAAATTTTGTATTTTGAAATCTGTGTAAAATCGTGCTTTAAACGATGGTGTTCAATTTTGTTGCAAAAACTTGGTTTCCAAGTTTATAGCGATTTGCTCCTCTCGATGTCGCAAACTATATCCCTCGATTTGCTGTGAAACATCACTTCGGGAAGGTAATGGTACAAATTAAATACGTTTCGAGTGAATTTCAGTCAGTGAAATATAATAATACCATGACGCGCCGGCCTCCTTATACACTCCGTCGAACGCTCTGCACGGTAGGTCAAGCGAACGTTGATCCTAGATAGAGTATCCCCTTATAGAATAACGTGATTTTAGGAGAGAAAAAAATGGTTTCTTACAATTGGTAAAAAGCTCCAATGTATTCATATATACTTATATATTTATTTATTTTTGTATTAAACGCTTATAGATAGGCAATATAGTTTAAAATAACAATAAATAAGTTTAAATACAACCAATAAAACAAATTAAAAATATATCGCTAAAAATAGAAAACAACAAGAAAGAATAAATTATATTATATACGTGTCTTATTATATTGAAACTATGACTTATTAAGGAGACGAAGCATTCTATGAAGAGGATGGATATAAAAGGCCATAGAAGGTATTGTGAGATGAAACAAGATATAGGGAATGGGACTTCGTGAAGTGAAAAGGATCACGGATATTTATAAAAGAGGGTAAATCAGGAGCATCAAAAAAGCCATCAAAGAGAGAGGAAACAGAATAAAGGTTCACATATTTGCGACGGGAAGCTAGAGTAGGTATGTTAAGGATAGTGCGGATGAGAGAATAATCATGTAGGGGGTGATCAATTCTTAACAAATATGCAGCAAACGACAGAAACTGGTTTTGTACTCGTTCAATACGCAATTAATCGCGTATATAATAAATTAATAATGAAAAAAAAATTTTTTCCTGGCGACACCGGGTAATTTAAATGTATAATATATAATATTATAAGGGAACCCGTGCAAAAATAATTCATATTATATGTAGCGTTCTATATAATTACAATTTTAAAAAGCCATAAAGAAATAATCTCTTGAAAATTATATTCATCCATTTATATATATAAATATTATGTAATCAAGTGTTATATAACTATAGTGTATCAAGCTAATAGAATCAAATAAAAAACTTGATTTCATATGTTATGGTTTTGTTACACAACATTTTTCTGACATGGATACTATAAGCAGAGATTCTAAAATGAAATTTAAAAAATAAGTACCTTTATATATGTATTAAAAGTTCAAAATGATTATTATAATAAGTACTTACGTAATAAAAAATAGGTAGGTACTGTTTTTTATTTTTTTTTTTGTTCATAGATAATTTGTTGTTCAAAAAGTGCTCATTAAATTTAAAAATTTTTAAAAATAAACTATAATAACAATTTATATTTTATAGGTTTAGATAATCATTGAATTTATTTCAAACTGTATAATAACATAATATTAAGCAATTATGGTAATACATTTGTATTAAAAAAATATAAAAATTTGTGTGATTTAGACGATAATTTGTACAATTTGTACATTAATATCGCCACAATAAATATAATAGGTACATATATACATTATAATACATGACGATTATAAAATTATAAATAGCCAATGATAGCTGAATATTTGTATTTTTTTTTTTTGTCTATAAGTATGCTTATGAATCGTCATGTGCTTTTAGTATTACTTATTTTTACCAAATAATATTTAAAAACAAAAAAATTTACGATCAACTTTAGACATTTTAGAATGGAATTTACTATACCTGTACTCATACAATGTATACACCATATAATATTATGTTTATCCAATTTTTTTTTATGAAAATGTTGATGAAAAAAAAATGAAGAAAGGAAACAATGATCTAGTACAATATAAAGTTACTTTAAAATTGATTTTTTTCTAATAAAGAGGGACAATTAATTTGTCTAGATAATAGGTTAGATAGGTAATTATACTATTAGCGTAAGTTCTACATATTGTTTACTTCAGAATTATCTCACTATAAAACTAAGTGTAAAATATATAACAATTTAAATTATTAGCAAGAAAGGAGCTTATAATTTTATCTTGTAAACACGTACCTATATAGGCTATACACATTATTATAAGCATCTAAGTAAAATTGACTAATTAAAAATAACTAATAAGTAGGTGTCTATTTGCACAGTTTTTTTAAATATCTGCTATATTTAACGTATTTGCCTTCTATATAAGTATAGATACATACAATACCTACTGTACTGATATCATAATGGCCGATACTTAATTAAAATAATTAATATAATTTAACCACAATAATAAAATTATAAGAAATTATATTGATTACAATTTTGTTCGTTAATTTTACTTCAGAGTATATATATATATATATATGAGTATAATATTTATATACCTTTAGTTTAAACATTATATCTTACATAAGGTGTCCGACCCTGAAGGTTTAGTGCAAGGTAATATATGATTGTAATTTTCGTACGTTCTTATTTATGCCACTATGTTTTTCAACATTTTTACCGGCCTTTTTGTTATTAGAAATATTTATAGGCTTTAACAATACCTAAATACTTTACTTTTAATTTTATTTTTTGACTCTTGGTATAAATTTACTCGTATTTCTCCTTCTCCCAATAGCCTTTGAAGTATAGGATATGGGCTAAGTGTTTTAAAGTTGAATTTCAAAAATCATTTCTTAGCAGGTCTATAGCAGGTCTATAGCAGTGTCTATATGTTATTAAAAAAATATATTGTAAAAATTTCAGATTTCTATTATCAGTAGTATATGTATATGTACAGATCACATAGTCAAAACATCTCGGTAGATAAGTAGGTATTTGAAATGTGTATTAACTTGTATGAATGATTAGGTAGCGGAGTCGCTAACGCGTGTATGTAATATTCTGGGTAGCGGGTTCGATTTCAGATAACGAGATGAAAATTTCTTTCAAATTCCCATCACCCAAAACCACTGAGAGAAAAAGTGGTGGTACTATAATTAAGAGAGGACCGATAAGTCTTTCTGTTTTTTTTTTTTATTTTTCCCTCCTTTTTTTATTGTAATTCAATGTCTTCCCAATATTTTCGTGAAAGGTTGCTACAAATTACAATATAAAATCGACTAAATTATCTCAATACTGTATTTCTCTGCCATATGGATATATTATCAAAATATTTAGAAAATATTACTAACATAAAAATCAAATATTACATACACATGTAGCAATTTTAATATTTTTATACAATATTCAATATTGTTACAACATGTCTAAAACATATAATTATTGCTATCTGGATCTCCTTGTCAGAAAACGGAAGACTCGCCCACCCTAAATTACCTCAGAATAAGTCAGAAAACCCTCTCAATTTAATAAAAAAATATAATTAAATTAACCAAAATAAACGGTATTTCAAAAAAAACAAAATATAGTGACGAGAAAATGAGACGACGGTGAATCCGTATACAACTGTAACGTCATTATGTTCTGACCCCTCCCCCCATTCCCTTGTTATAAAATGGCTGAACAGGATAGATCACGTTCCCCCCATAGATGATGATTTAATACTTATAATTTCCCCTAACCCTCCCCCCTTATCACCAGGTCTCCCTGGTAATTATATGAATAACATAAACGCGAGGAGTAGATAAGGACAATCGATTGTCAAATCAACAAGGTCTCTCGTAACAATATGTACCTATACTACATTATAATAGTAATACTGATATGATTACATATCGATAGGACAGCTGACGGACACAACGGAGATATAATGGATGTGTATACTCCAATGATGGCTCGTGTGTATGGGTGACGGGGCGATCGCCTCCCTCTAAAATTGTAACAAATTACCTATTAATTTCACCCCCCCCCCCCGAATTTTTTTTAAAAGTCAAATTTCAAGTGTAGATTTACAGTAGAACTGTAACTTGTCATGTTATTGTACAGTTTTTAATTTTTATACGTATAATTAACGTGC